>JXOV01013814.1:11421-22615 GCA_001014945.1 Clogmia albipunctata
AGTTAAACCCTACATAACAAAGCTAACGTACATATAAATTTGATTGATTTCTTTCACGGAGGTCAAACATTAATAATAAAGAAAAAAGCACGTGGGGTTTAAAGAATTCTTTAAAGCACTTTGACTTTGACAGAACAAATTTCAGTGTCATAATATCAATTTTAAGTTACAAAAATGCATTAAAAAAAATTAAGCTACACATTAATAGTCTTAATAGATTTTTTTATATTGCGAGACAATTATGTCAAGTTTGAATGGAAACGAAGCAAAAATAATCATCATTCATAAAACAAATATTATCTATTGACTCGTAATATAAACAAAAATAAAACATTTTGAATATTTTCCAAAACAGGATTCTTTAGAATTTCTTCTTAAAAAGATTAAACAAATGTCTATGTTGTGTTCAGTGTGTAATAAAAACATGGCGTAAAAATTCGCACAACAAATTCTTGTTATTTTCAATTTTTATTTGTCTGCTTTCGACTTTAAGCTAAAATTGAATTAATGTTTGTGAGAAAAAGACCTTCAAATACTGTATAATTCAAAGGAAATAAAATGTATACTTTTACATAGGCATGAACACATAAAACCGGAAGGAAGAACGTGATATATTGTTGCAGACAAATGTTGCCACTCATTTAACACACCATAAGCACTGTCCCTAAGGCTAATTATATAGAATTACGCCCTTCGAAATTTATTTGATACCATGGATTAAATTTAAGCATCGCCTTACTTGAATTCTGCTGAGTATTTGCATAAATTTAATATAAATGAATTTAAAAAATTTAGAACAAAATAAGAAGAATTGAAAATGATATTAATATTTTCATTATTCAAATAACGAATAGTTTTCAACTAACTATTCGAATAACTATTCGAATAATATATTATATTTATTATAATACAGTGGACGCCGCTTCTTAGAGCCACTCTGGGACCGGAATAATTTGGTTCTTTTAACCGATTGACCATTTTAAGCGATTGGTCAATAAATGCTAGGATTTGATCTGTAGGTAAAGATTTTAAAATATGTACGAATATGTACATATGTATATACATTCGTATGTGCTTGGAATAGTGTATATATTAAATAATAATTGTTCAATATATGTTTATCTTGTAAAATAATTCAATCATTAATGACGTGCACACGTGTTGTGTCTTGTTAACCAAACAAATTTGAGCATTAATTTCTACCCGGTAGTAATAAAGGAAAAGAAAAGAATATAAGAAAACAAAATGAATTAAGCAATATATTTCACAATTAAATATGATTCTGTACGTAGTGATGATTTTATTGTCGACCAAAAATTTAAACAACCTATTGCGTCATCAAATCGGCAAACACAAACATGCGAGGGGACGTTTTTTTTATTTTTCCTTTTGCCTTCACTCCTTCAGTAGATTAAATAAACATAGGGCACATGGTCAAGATTGGTGTGAATAAAAGTATACAAAAGACTGAGTTGTCGTCACTTGCACTTGTTCTTGCAAACACTTTGTAAAAGTGGTCTTGGCCACAAAACGGCGATGGGTTTGGCTCCATCAAGCAATGGATTTTTACTGTATTTATATACGGCCGATCCGTTGCAAAGCATTTTGGCCCTATTAACCGTGGCCTTAATAAGCGGCATCCACTGTATATAAAATTCGTATTATTTTNACACTTTGTAAAAGTGGTCTTGGCCACAAAACGGCGATGGGTTTGGCTCCATCAAGCAATGGATTTTTACTGTATTTATATACGGCCGATCCGTTGCAAAGCATTTTGGCCCTATTAACCGTGGCCTTAATAAGCGGCATCCACTGTATATAAAATTCGTATTATTTTATCATTGTAATAATCTAGCGGTCCTTTAGGCATTCGCAGGTCTTACCGACTTCTAATTATCTCAACCAGACTCCTTCAATCTACATTTATTGCATTTTTTAATTTTTTCTGCGGATTCTTACTTCTGAAAATTATCTTTGTTTATAGTAATTTTGTCAATTCAATAAAAAATTTGGGTATAACAGGTTTAATTAAAGCTTATTAAAGTCTACCTGCTTTTTCAATTTGTTTAAAAATTAAAACGAAATTTTGTGTGCAATAGTTTAACAAAATATATGTTTTCCAAATTGATGTTGAACGCATCATTCTAAAATTGAAATAAATAAGTTGGATTGTGAATACTAAAATGAACTGTTTTCTACAGATGTCTACATTTATAACAGATAACAATTAGTTACAAAGATATGATCTTATAATAATTCCTATTTAATAGACATAACGATTGTTGTTATGCAAATATTGTTATAAAACAAGAAAATAGTAAAATCAAATTTTCATTAAAAATCAATTTCATAAAATAAATAACATTTTTGATATTCATATATTCGTTTTATTCGAATAATTGGTGATTGAATATTCGAATTTAAAAATGAGGAAAAATTGGCCGAATATTCGAATTGTAATCCCTTGGCCTGAGTGTTTAATAATGCTTATGGACCGTGTTTTACACACACTTTTATGCATTTTTAAATAAAGTAATATGAAATAATAGTAATAATAAAAATTCCTGATATTTTTGTAATAAAAAATGTTGCTCTGTTTCACTCTACACTAATAAAATTTCTATACCTACATTTGCTGCTATACGTTTATCTGACTTAGTGTGTGACAAAGATAAAACATAATTATATTTAAAAAAGTTTAAATTTCCCTCTCGTTGCATTAAATCGTCCATATTTTATAGTAAAACCTCTATTATCAAAAGAACTGTTATATAAATTGATGAATTTTGAACACTTGTGCTTTTAAGAAATCTTTAAAGCTCTTGTGATCCTAAAATCAACACTGTGTAACAAAAATGCAAATTGATTTTGTTTAAATTTTAATAAAAAAAATAGCAAAATCGTTAAAAATAAAAATTGTTTTAAATACATATTCCAAACTTTTCTTTGTGAAAATTGAATTTTAATTAGTGAAAAGTTTAGATTAAGCCAATAAACAATAATTAAATTTTTTTAAATTCAAACAATAAACGAAAAAAAATTAATTGAATTGGAAATTTTGTTTGCAATTTTGCTTTTTGATGATTGAAATTTAAATTAGTTGAAAAGCATACTTTTATAAATAAAAACCACTTAAGCATTATATTTATTTTTTAATTTATTTGAAATTAATTTTAAATAAACCAGGTTCAAAAGTTTATCTGCGCTTTATTGAATCAAATTTCATTATTTATGTTCGTTTTGAAATAATATTATTAATTCTAAACAAAACGTCAGCATTATTTAATGTTGAAACCAATTCAATTGTGACTGGATTTTGGTTTCAAATGCATTATCCACTAATTAAATTCGCCACAGAATATACATTTCCGGGTCGAACATTAATGGGCTTTCAGATAATATTTTTAATTAGTCCAGCTATTGAATAATTAAAATTTGCACTAAAATCGCATAGTTATCATTTCATTCACTTTATGCGGATATTGGGGGATTTGCGGTTTCATTGGCGTTATTATTGCACATTAAAATTAATTTTTTATTTGCATTTCGCCACATCTGCTAATGAACACCAATTAGTGTCAATGATTAAAGTTCATTTGTGGCGAAATGAAATGGAATCCCTTTATTGTTCCTCTTTAAATCCATTTTTGGTGCATTTTAGGGCAGATTGGGTGTGAGAAAACTTTAACCTTGTTTAGATTAATTTTAAATTCAATTAGAAACTAATATTAAAATTAATATCTAAAATATTTTTGGACATTTATCGATTTCTAGAAAAACTGTAATTTTTTTAATTATTTTTAAAGAAAAGAGTCGATTTTTTCAATCTTTATATATAAAAATAAATTTGTCCACAAATTCTATCTAGAACTCGAGAACGGTTAGACCGATTTTTTCAATATTTGTTAAGAATTATTTGTCAAAGGAACGAAATGTTTTAAGGAGTAAAAGTGATTTAACAATATTTTACGCGACACTTTTCAATAAATAAAATTAAATACGTCAATTTTGTTGCTGTAAATCGAGCTGTCAAATTATTATTTTTGTCAACGTCAATTAACAAATAGGTCCAGTTCAACTGTCAGATTTATTTTTAAAGTGTCTGTCAAAATATTGTCTCAATTTTAATTTTTGTTTGTGATTTATTACAATAACTTTGGTTTGAATATTAGCGATAAAGGTATTTTTAAGTAATTTAATACACCTTATATTATTAAATTCTGTCTCGTGGCCGATGTGTTAACGCATTCGACTGCCTCTTCGGAGTCAAGGATTCGATCCCTGGGCGGATAGGATTGACTGGGTCCTTTTTCAACTGGTCTAGGTGCTATTAATTGACTAATAATACTCTGAAAACAAATAGTCACCGAAATGTCGCAAAACCCGTTGGTAGAGGTTGCGACCCCCCATGTTCCTTACAGGAATTGAAAGGGAAAATTTATATTATTAAATTTAAAGAAAATAATAATGAATATGAAAAACGGATTTTAACCGTCCTTTTATAATATTAAATATAAGAAATTTCCAGAGATAAAGATAACTTTGAGAAGTACGAATCCGAAAAAAATTAAGTGCTTTATTTCTAGTTTTTATAGTTACAGTTGCCGGGCTTAAAATCACGATCAGGACTAGCAGAAATTATCCCACCCAGACACTTTCACTACAACTTATTTGAAAAAGCCCATTAATTTTGAAAATCTGTAAAACCTACAAATATTGCATATTTTTTTAAAATGAAACAGAGATATAATAGAGAGTAATAATATATATAATTATTTTTTCGGGTTGAAGTTTATTTAAATATATTTTGAATTAATTTTAGAAGTATATTTCCAATTCTTTAATTGACATCGAACGATTTTCAAGATATACAGATAAATGTTTTATTGAATAGTTATTTGTGCTACAATAAAAAAACAGGACTTTACACCTGAGCAGGACATAACATAACTCCACTCATGAGAACTGAAATTTTTACAATTTCATAAATAAAATAAATTTCATTATTAACAAGGAAAATTAAAACATTGACATGTTTCACAAATGTTTCAAAAGAAATCTTAAATTGTAAAGTTCCCGCTAACAGTTGAAATTGAAACTAATATAGTTTGTTTCTTCTTAACTACTTGGTCATAAGGCAAATGCCTATTTTATTGTGATATGGATCATTTTTTTGCTTTAATTTATGTAAAATAAATTTCCATTTAAATCAATATAAGGCTATTAATATAAATTACTTACATTACAGTTAAGCAGATTTATCTCTGTTATTTACGTAATGTGTCAAAAATCTAACAAAAATATCCAAACCATATGCAGATGGCTGTTGAAACAGTAAATATTAAAATTTTAAAATAGGAAACATTAATTAATTTGAAATAAAAGCACGGTCCCATGACATAGCCGAGACCAATATTTTGTGTAGTTCAAGAGAAACAATGGCGACCAAATTTTGCCTTTAAAACAAATTTGTTGTATAGTTTATGGAATTTTTGTCACTAGTGAAATACAAATTCAAAATTTTCACTGAGTGTGATAAAGTGAAACATTACGAAACTCAAATGGATATCGAAAAGCGTATTTTTCGATTCGGAAGTGCAAAATTTATATTATTAAATATTCAATCGCCTATTGTACAGCTGAGGGTTAAAAATATAAGAATCATGTGACTATTCAACTATATTTAAAAATTTTATCTATTAATAGCGTAACAAATGAATCATTGACTTGTTTTTCGTCATTATCTTTGTTGTTTTGCTGCATTTTGTTTGCAAAAATTTATCTATTCATTAAATCGATAATTTACAATGTCTTCAATCTAACCGAAAGAAATGATAAGACTTAAAGTAAACAAACCACTTACAAGTATAAAAACACAGAACATATCATTCTGAATCAGTCTTAAATAAACCGTTGAACTTCGAATGTCTTAAGACATCGAGTATAATCAACAAAAAAATTGTGTTCAAATCTTTTAGAAGTAAATTGGTAAGTTAGAAAAGATTTTTTTTTGCAAAACTAATTTAAATTAATAATTTCTTTCGCAGAAAAACTAAGAGGACCATAGACCTTTTCATTTAAATAAAAATAATAGAGACAAAAACAAAACGTCCATAAAAAAGAAAGATGTCTTTGGAAAGGTTTTCGGACCTTAAATTCACTAATCCAGTATATTTTTTAAAATATTTAATTTTTACGATTATGAGCTAATAAAGGTTAATGTCAAATTTCGATGATTTTTACTTTATACATGTTTATCAAAATATACAGGGTCTAAAAATATTTCAACTTAAATGAGAATTAATAAGACATTTTCATATGCAGTCAACTGTCGATAATTCGATCCTCCAAAGGACCCTTAAAATACTTTAAATTATCGAGAATTGGATTCGTCAAGTGCTATTATTGCCGCTGCTCAGACTCTTTTTAAGAAAAAGGTCCCTGAAAAGCTACAATTACAATATTGCAACTTCGAGTAGTCGATATGTAGACGGCGATGAGTTCGAATTACCGCGTGGTTTTAATAAATATTAGAGGATTGTTCGTTCGATTTGTCGAGAGCACAAATTGTATATATTTAGTTCGAAATATCGAAGGTTTAAATTATCGGGAGTTGACAGTATTTATATACAAGATTAAGTGAAATTCATTAAATCAATAAATTCTAAATAAATAGTTATAATAAAGTTTCAATTCCGTTTTTTTGTAAAATAAATTTCAGTCAAAATTATTGTTGATGTAATAAGGTCATGTGCAGTTTGGAATTAAAACTTAATTTTATACATTGTTGGGTAAATAATATATTAACATATAATAAATTGTTGATAGGAGCTATTAATTGACTACTAATACACTGAAAACAAATAGTCACGAGAAGTCTAACGTCCGTTGGTAGAGGTTGAGACTACCCCAAGTTTTGTACTGGAATGTAGTAGGAAAATATTATTTTTATTATATAAATTATTGATAACTAATTCAAATTTAAGTCATTTTCTCTTAGTTATATATCAATTTGTCCGAGTACATCAATCAAACTAATCATTCAAAAAACTTTTGGTAAAGAAAACTTGTTGTCTGTTATTTGTCTGTTTCACAGAATATATTTATTTTTCTCCAGTTTTTTGACAAAATCCAGTTCTATTCAGTTCTTAGTAAGCATTAAAAACTTTCAAAGTTATTCCTCCCAACCAGAGAAGAGAGCTTTAATTAAATGTCATCGCCCGCTTGATACAAAACATATGTTTGTCGAGGAAGGAAGACGTCATAAATTCGGACAATGGCGAATGAATGATGCTTTATTGTCCATTCATTTCATATTTCCAAGTCAGACACAATCCAAGGGAAATACATATGATAATGTCCAAATTTCGGGGCCAAAAACACGATGAAAAGCGAAATGGAAAATTGCAGAATCATCCGCATATGGCATTAATAGTTCCCCTCCTACCATTGCCGAGGAAAGGAAGGAAACGTGTCCAGCGACACAATATCATATTGCAGGCCGACAAAAAATATATCGAAATCATTTTGTAATCATTTACTCGCCCCAAAGATGATAAGAGGGTAGGGATAGGGAGGAAGATGTTCATAAAAATAGATACGGGCACTTCGTTTTTCGAAGCCTCCTGCACCCCACTCTAGCGCCTCTTTGTGCCTCAAGATGGAGACCAGGACAGCCGTGGAGACATGATTGCTCGATTCTTCGGAATTAATGGAGAAGAAATATTAAATTGATATTTTTATTTCATTTTTTCGCCCCTCTCTCTTTTTTTGCACGTTTCTCGCTTCCTTTTTCGCACACACTTGAGACGAAGGCTCCGGAATCAGCTTTTCCGGATGGAGTGGCACAACACGATGGTCACGATTCAATCGCCTGCTGGTTGTCACACTACAAAACGGGCCACTTTGTAGGTGATCCACCAGCGAGACACACACGTGATGCACTCTCAGCGTTTCCCAATCGTTTTTGTGCCCACTTTTTTATTACATTATAAACCAATATTTGGGGCAATAAATGGAGGGACATGTCATTGATACTTTGGTTGGGTTCTAGTTCTAGATATAAGGTAATTAACCATTTAATAGTTTTGAAAATAGGTCAAAATTTATTGAACATGAAGGACTTTTTCAATGTTTTGTGATTTTATTGTTTTTTATGCTTTTAAAATATTAATTATTTATTCTATAATTAAAACAATAAAATCGGTTTTTAATAATTAAATTAAACAATTGATTCGAATAAATAAATAATTTCCATTTAACGATGTCATTACCTTTTAATTGTTATATAATGACTGATATTTAAATAATACCACACGTACGGGTTCCATTTCGAACCATTTTACTGGGAAATTGGTCAATTTAATTGGCTGAAATAGAAATATTCTATGACTCTTAAAAATAAATTGACCTAACACTAAATTTAAACCATTATAATTTACTAAAATAGATCAAATTTCCTAAAGTGTCTACTGAGTAGGCGTGTGGTTTCAGTGACGTTTAATTTTTCCAAGTGGAATTTTAAATTTTTCGATGTGCTTTAATTTTTATTTGAAAATTTGATGCTGCTTTGTGGTACTGAAAACAAAATTCAAAACTCCATTTAATCTTTTCTTCCTTTTGTACATTATTTGTAACTGTGTTAATGACTGAAAATTTTATACAAATTTCTAGTTCAATTCTAAATCATTCTTAGTAACCAACTTGCTTCATTCACTAAGTTAACGATTTGTACACATTTGTTTACAACGAAATGTGGTTAGTCAGTTGATTTTTATTATATATTTAAAATACGATTATAACAGAATACTGAAAATGTCTCCTTAATAAAATAATGACAGTTTTCAGATTCTAGTGAATCTTCTTTAAATTTGAATTTTAAAAAAATTTTAATTTAAACTAATGATTTGTAAAATAGTTGTGCTGCGCCAGCTAGAAGCACAGCATGCTAAATTCATACAAAAGCTGACGGTTTTACTGCGTCTGACGGCGTAAACTTACCTTCTGTTCGTTTTAAATGTATTGACTCACTTTGACAAGTGAATTAAATTTAAAATGGAACCAAAAATTATTTTAAATACATTTATTTGCATTAGTAATGGTTTCGTCGACAAATATAATTTTAATATAATTATTTCTTTTCGTTGTTTTTCGACAGGGTTTAGCATTAATATTTTTGTTATGATTTGGTCAACTAATCAATTATTTATTCTAGTCTGCTGAATGTTTCTCTTATTGTCAAAACCATAAAAGAAATTTATGAAGAGCCTTTCAGAGATTGCAACTGTTTGTGTTCAAGCGAATTTAAATTTCTCCAGACATCTCCATCGAAACGTCTTGTGTCATGCCATCACATTATTCTCTCCTTGAGAATGAAAGTCCCAACTTTGTTTAAATTGTCGTACGTAATTTGTTGCTTCTTATTTTTGAAATTGTGATTACATGTCGCAATTCGAGACATGTCCAACGTGGGATGAATTGCTCCCGAACATAATTCTAATTTTGTAGATCTTATCAAATGACAAACGCAGAAATTAATTTTTCAGACGGAATAATACACAGGCAGAAATGTGGAGCTATAGTTTGGGCTGCGAATGGCGCACTGAAGGGTAGTTGATATTCAGGACACATTGGCTGGAATCACCCTATCGGTATCTGCTGTTAACAGGGGTTTTCCGAAACATGAATCGCCCGAGTAAATAATCGCAGTCGGCGGCGGCGACGTCGTTTTCGGTTTAGTCAGCACTGAAATTGAGCAGACGGAGCAGGCCTTGCTTTTTCAGCCATTTCGAAACGTGACTTCTTCTTGTGTTTCTATCTTTATCTTTCTCGCACACACGTGACTCCTCTGCGGCATATTTTGGGGTTTTGCGACGTGTGACGTCGGTCTGTGGCTTCGAATCTGCATCAAATTGATTGCCAAGCACAAAAATGTGTAATTAGGAAATGGGGGTGTGTTGAAAATTACACAATCACCTGTGAAAATCACATGTTTATTGGTTTGTTTTCCATTCAAATCAATTTGTTTCTAATCAGTATAATTAGGCTGCTTTGATTTGCCTTGATGTGCCTACTGTGATGACTTTATAACATTTTTGCCAATTCCGTTCGGTTTGCGGCTCTTGTGTGATAAAGTTCTAATATATGATAGTCTTAGTTATTCAAAGATTAACCTTTTTCTAAATAACAGTATTAAAATTTATTATTAAGTATTTTAAAAATAATAGCAATAAATGTTATGATTTTGGCCACTTTGGTTATAAATTGCACAAAACGAAGTATGAAAACTTGTATGTAATGATCTCGCGATAGTTTCGTTCCTTACAACTTTTTCCTTGAATAGCAAAGTAATTTTTTCAATTTAATCATAAATGCTAATATTTTTTGGTTAAAAATATAATAATTGAAAAAGCTCATTTTATTACTTCTAAAAGTTTCGTGATACAAAAATTGTTTGGAATTGTTTACAACTTATTTTACAATTTGCCTGGGAACAGCATTAATTTCTCATTGCTATAAATTTTTCAGAAAATAACATTCTTATTTTTTATTACCGGTTATCGTATTTTATGATAGTTACCAATTAGTAAACAATTATCAGTTATCCAACTGATAAGTTCTATTAGAACAATAATATTTGAACAAAATTTTTGGGTTAAACCATAAAGTGTTTCTTACTCATGGTTTAGCCCAAATTTAATACAAATCAGTCCAAACTCCTTCCGTTCTTTGCTTCTTTTCGGCCATTATTTTCAAATGTGTTTTTGACGGGTAATTTCATAAAAATTACATTGTCCAATTTAAAATCAAACTTAGTAACCAACTTGCTTCATTCACAGAATTGGCACACCTGTTTACAACAAAATATCATCTGAAAAGGGCAGTTGTTTTTCAAATTGAAGTTTTTTTCTTAAATTAGGATTCAAACAGGATCTGGAGATGTGTCTCAACAAAATAATAGCCGGTATCAGATTTGATACTGAACCTTCGTTAAGTTTGAATTTTTTCAAAAACTTTCATTTTAGATTAATGATCGTATTAGTAGTATTTGTGTCGTAAGAAAACAAAGGCAGCCTTCTTACGGGTTTGGCCTTATTGTGTAAATCAACCAAAATTATGTTTTTGCACTCCTGTATCGAAACATACGCTTTTCGATATCCATTTGAGTTTCGTAATGTTTCACTTTGTCGCACTC
>JXOV01013814.1:22715-34506 GCA_001014945.1 Clogmia albipunctata
TCGAAACATACGCTTTTCGATATCCATTTGAGTTTCGTAATGTTTCACTTTATGGCACTCAGAGAAAATTTTGAATGTATATTTCACTAGTGAAAAAAAATTTTCATAAACTATCCAACAAATTTGTCTCATAGTCAAAATTTGGTGGTCATTGTTGCCCTTAAACTACACAAAATATTGTTCTCGGCTATGCCATACGACCGTGATTACGTTGCAAATTAATTAACGTTTAAAATTTTAATATTTACCGTTTCAAAAGCCATCTGCGTATAATTTAGCTATATTTTTTCGATTTTGGGCACATTACGTAAATATCAGAGATAAATCGGCTTAACTGTAATGTAAGAAAATTAGAGCAATAGCCTTATATTGCTTTAATGTTAAATGCAAGCATTTATCTTTTTAGAAATGTCGGCAATTTTGAGAGATCGTTCGGTGAAGTTGTTAGAAATCGGCTTCCTTTGAATTAGATTTTATGAGAGAATGTTCTAAAAACATTAAAGTAATAGTTTTATGGCAGGGATCGGAAAATCGTGAGAAAGGATGCGAATGATATTTCTCAAGCAATAATGTTTACAATTCACATCCTGTGAGATGCTGATATTGCTGGAATAAGCAGATGGGTTTGAAGATAACCAAATTTAGGAGGAGATCAGGAGAAAGAAAAAGAACAGTTTAAGAGTTGAAGAAGAGAGTCGGTATCCAGCAGTCAGAGTGTAAACATCGTTTAAGAGTCGAGCTCCAGGCCCGGTCAAGAGAGGACCATCGTTGAGGATCAAAATATTCTTAAGTCGTCGCGTTCGCATGTTTATATTTAAGTTTTAGTGTCAATAAGTGATCACGTGTAAAATAACTTTGTATTCCATTTGTGTTGTGAATAAACAATTTATTATTTAATAGTAAAAATATTATTTAATATTAAATGAAATTTTTTTTACAAAAATTAAAGCAAAAAAATGTTCGATGTCACAATAAAATATGCATTTGCCTTATGACCACGTAAATAAGAGGAATTCTAATCGTTAACGGTCACTTTACAAGTTAAGATTGTGCTTGAAACATTTGTAAAACATGTCTATGGTTTGATTTTCCTTGTAAATAATGAAATTTAATGTGAAATTGTAAAAATTTCAGTGTTCTTGAGTGGACTGCAAAAAAGTTATGTCCTGCTCGGGTGTAAAGTCCAGTTTTTAACTCGGAAACGATGAAGCACTCATTTCACTCGTTAAAAAACAATTGACTTTACACCCATGTAGAACAAATTCTTCTTACTTTGAGAATTTTTAGACAATTTTTGGCTATATATCCAAAGATAAGGATCCTTTTTTGGTACAAAAGTTTCATTTTTTAAAATTATGCCGTGACGGTTACATAAAAAAATTCCAAATCATTTTGAAACTCATGGTAAATTTGGCTGTAAAAATTGAATCATATCGGATGTATAAATATTTTATAAACTCCAAAAAGATGATAACTCGTAAATGGCTCGTTTATTAACATTCGTTTTACAGCTGTAAAATAATTCTTTAAATTATCAAATTTAGAAAAAAATCAATTCATATTATTATAAATATTTAAGATTTGTGGGAGAATTATAATAAATTGCTTACAATTTTCTGTTATACATAAACCAAAGAGTTCATAACAAACAAACTAACGGCCTTTAAATTGTACTTATAAAAACACTATCATCAATGGCGTAGTCATACTAAAAAATACCTGACAATGTTAAAACCAGGTAAAAATTGTTTACCAAGCTCCCGTTCCACCCTTAAAGATTGTGGTAATCGGAATTCCTGTGGCATGGGTTCGTGATTGCAACCTGACCTGGATTCGGTCTCTCGGCCTTTCAAAGCACACCGAGATCAGCATCTTTGGCTTGCTGTCTGTCTGAATTTAAGTCTGTCTCTCAGTCTGTCTGCCTTTCTGAATTTCTGAACGATGAAGCAAACGTCTCAATGGCTAATAACTGAAATTCCTCGGCTGTGCGGAAGGGGCGGAATGCTGCCTGCAAAGCCTACAACGGCAATCGTTTCCTCTCATCTCGTTACATCTCTTAAATATATAAAATATAAAAAAAGAATCCAAGCTATTTTTGTCATTTGGGAATCCGCTTTCTTTTTTGCATCAGTTCAGCCGAAATTGTGCGGCTTTCTCGCTTAATCCCCACTTTCCTAAATTATTCCGTTTGTTTATTTATTTAAGACACCAGCCCGGATTTATTTTGCGGCTGGGTCGCAGTCATGCACAAAGTATCAAATGAAAGGCGAATCCTGACATAAAATATTGTATATTTTTTTTATGAAACAAATAGCAACTTTTGAGAAATTCCCCATTTTTCTGTCCTCATCAAAGGAACAAAATGGAAAAGTTGGGGAACAATCCACTTTTTTTGCGAAAACCCATTTCTTGTTTACGATTTTAACTTTTGTTATCTGATAAACATGAAGCTGCAAGACTACAAGTCGGGTTGTTCTGCAAACTTTTTTGGCCTCATTCTTGGTAATCTTTTAATACAAACTTTTTATGAAGTATTTAAAGTAGAACTCTATTCTTTCTTAATTCATCAAAAACTTCCAGAAACAGTCTTTAATTAAAATCACAATAAATTTTACTTTTTTTAAATTAAATATTGTTTTTTAAATGCTTCAACAATTTAAAGAACTCTTTATACACGGCTCAATTAAATTTAATTAATTAATTGTGTAATTTCATTTACAATCACTTTAGTAAGAAAGTTAAAGTATCCTTTTTTATTACTTAAAATGAAAAATGTGCCATGTTGATGAAAATTACTATTTTATGGCATTAGCGTGTCAAAAAGGGACTTTTATGTTATACCGTCAAAAGCCACATGAAATTCTTACTACTACGTTTGTCACAAAAAACAACAGAATTGTTGCACGCTTGCTACAATTCTGAAACTTTAGTAAAAGAATCTTGGTTCATGAATTTCATTAGAAAAATTACCAGGCAGCCGCATATGTTCCAAAACTAAATTATTTATGGTGATTTTTAATTAAAGCATGTTACTTCAAAACTTCTACTGAAAACTTAACTATTGAAACTTTCCAATGGGTGTTTACTATGTTTTGTTATATTTGGTTAGTTATTTTTTAAATCCTTTTCAAAATGTAGAACCAAAGTCGAGTAAAGCATTTTCTAATTAACATTGAAACCATGAATCTTATTAGTTTTAATTGTATTGAGGGATATAAAATATTAAAGGGTTTTTGAGCAAACAAAAAATAAACGAGGAACGTCGTACGTGCCTGCGGTACAAACAAAAATTTAAAAGAAAACCTTTATATATCTTATATCACTTGTATTAGTTTTTACATATAAAATAAATGAATTTTATCGACGAAATTAATAAAAAACAAACAAAAATCCCTTTCAATTCCTATAAAGAACATGGGGTGTCTCAACCTCAACCAATGGGTTTTCGAAATTTCAGTGACTTTGTTTTCAGTGTATTATTAGTCAATTAATAGCACCTAGACCAGTTGAAAAAGGATCCAGTCAATCCTACCCGCCCAGGGGTCGAATCCTTGACTCCGAAGAGGCAGCCGGATGCGTTAGCACATTGGCCACGAGACAGACGAAATTAATTAAATTTAAAGGTATAATGTAAATTTTATTTGATCAAATAAGACTTGCCTCTTCAGTAACTGTTAAACTAGAATTATTATTGCTAATTGATAATAATTTTTATGCATTTTTATTGCTTAAAATTGATATTATGACACCCAAATTTGTTCTGTCAAAGTCGTTATTATAACACAAGTGCTTTAAAGAATTAAAGCATCTATCGGAAATTTTTTAACTACGCCTTGCGGCTATGAGTAAGAGAGGTATGCAAAATATTTCAAATTTTTAATTTAGTGCCGCTTAACCAACTTTCTAATAAAACGATTAATATTTTTATTTTAGTGTGAGTTTATTTAAAAATGCATAAAATTTTATGAAACACGGTCGATAAGCATCATTAAACACTCGGGCCTTCTTTAAGGCACTCGCTGTGCTCGTGGCTTTATAAAACCTTTGCCTTGTGATGTATAAATAACTATTGTTATTTTAAAATAACAGTCTTTTCGTTTCGATTATTGGTTTTAAAAGTTAAAAATATTAAATTCTGAAATGAATGCAACATTGTATTCTGTTAATAGGATTCTCGGAATCTGAGTCACAATTTTAATGATCTAATTATAATGTTTTATTGCATTCTGATGCTTGACCCACATGGCAGAAATTAATCAGAGAGACTGCGTTGTTCCCCAATTATTATATCTCTCCGCAACACCACCGACCTGATAACCGAATTCTTTTTCCCGATTTATTGTCGCAAAAATTGGCTCGATTCCAACGAAATTTATCGGTCCAACGAATGCAAAGCATGGGGATCAGAATGTAAACACGTAGATCTAATTTGTTACGCCCGCTAAATGCCGGCTCATTTACGAGAAAACCCATTAATCTGCCGTGTTTCTGCCCAGACATTATTATGCTCCAATAAAAATGAATTATCGTATTTATAGTTAATGAAAATTTACAAGAGTTTAAATTTTCCACAAGATTTTCCATTTCCTTGAATTCGTTCTTTGCTCTCTCTTATTAATTTCATAAGGTTTCTCTCAGAGTATTCCCATTCCTTTGTTGAATCATAAATTGAATTTCAGAATATTAATAAGAATACTACTCACGGAAAAAGTTTTCAATTTAATCAACATTTACAAATTTTATATTATTATTACCATAGGGATGAAATTAAAAATTGGTAGACAACTCAAACTAACAGTGCACGTAACTAACAACAAACCTCTCCTCTAAGTGTCCAGACCTACACTGCCCTAGTGTGCGGTGTTAAATGGCGGGTCTGATATTCAATTTTATCTCATCTCTGCAATGCCCAAATTTATCATTGATATAACAAAATTACTATCAATAAATATAAGTTTTCAGAATCCGAAAAAAATATTAAAAGTGCAATAATTGTATATTTTACAGTAAGCGGACCTTTAGGCATTCATAGGTCTTATAGTCTTCTTATTTCCCCATCCAGATGCATCCCCCACAAAATTTACACTCAACATAATTGAATTAGTTTTATTGCAAAATGTTTTATTTAAAATACATATGTGTGAAAGTTAATATTTCATTATAGTATATCATATATTAATTTAACATCTGGTAAATTGGATATACTAGTAAAGTAAATAAATAAGAAAATTCATAATTTTTGCATAAGTTATTAAAGTAATTTGTTTAATGTGAACGTTATTAAAATATGTTATGTGTACAGTTTTTGGTGAAGGTGTCTGGTCGAAAAAATTAGTCCGAGAGTCCTGACCGTGCCTAAAAGCATGCTTACTTTGAGAAACTATACAATTTACAAATAATACTGATTTATTATTTTTTTTTAATATCGGTAAAAGATATAAATAAGAGTTATGAAATAATATGTTTTAACTTTAAAACAATTATTTTTCGGGTTTTCCCCGAATTCATCATTTGATATTTTTTATCTGATGAGGTGATCCCGCACTTTGGTCAGAAGATCTATTGTGCTCTCTCATATCTCTGCCCTAAAGTCTGCCCATAAGTTTTAGTCCTTGTTGGAAATCTAATACTCGGTCTAACTTCAGAGTCTGGAGTTGCACCACAGTAGAGCTTATTGCCCTTAGATGTTTCCATCTTTGCGAAATTATTGCAACGCAGTCTTGTAGAAGATGGATTGGGGTTTCCGCTCCATCTCCTCAGAACCTGCATACTCTTTCTTCAGCAATTCCTAGCTGTTACAGGTGTTTGCCAAGTCTACAGTGCCCTGTCAAGAAACCTGTGACAACTGTTTGATATAGCGTTGCAAACCGTTTTCAAGATATTTAAAAAAATCAAAGAGTGTATGACTAACAGATAGATGCTTTGATCTGTTATATAATAAAGCTGCGTCACCAAGACGGGCATACGGGTCATTGCCCGGGCTCCATGTATTATATTTTGTTTGTGTCAGGTCCGGGCAGTTTGTTTGAAATTGACTCGGGCACCCGTTAATAAAATACGCTTAATAAGCGTAACCCGCCTAGAGTCAATTTCATGCGAATTGCCCGGGCCCCGTAGTGTGTAGTGTGTGAGGCCCGGGTCTTAGTGGCGCGGCCTTAGTATCACTTAAAGATAACGTCTCGTAAGGCCCGCTTGGGAATTTAAGGGTTATGCTATTATACGAGTATTAAACATTAAACAATAGGTAATTTGTAGTGCAAGAGTATTAAGTCAGTTGTTGTTTAAATGAAAAAGCAAACTTTAAAATTAGGGCCAGTGTCGTGTTCAAAACTATTTAACGACTGATCCCAAAAAGTGTTACTTTTGTGTAAGACATTAATAATAAATTTTGGCGCTGATCCCAATTTCTTTGTGGACTATGAGCTTGTTAATAGTAAAAATAGTGACACATAATCGAAAACAATTTTTTATTAATATAATGAGTTTTGATGATCTTTTATTTATTTATTAAATTTATTGTTTTGGTTGTTTAGTTAGAACTAGTTTCAATACTAGTCATGTAATAACCCACGCAAATATTGAATGAAATTTGTAATATTCCTCAAAACAGTCTGAAAATCTTAATATTTTTTCGCTCTATTGTGAATTTTAAGTTCTCTGTCTTTAATTCTTCTCTCTCTATATTTCCTCAGTTCTCTTTCTATCAGAACTAATGGCTCCCGGCACGAAACACCCTCCTGGAATACATAAAATACGTAATAAATATAGAAATAAATGCACATAAATATAATGTTCTGGTCTTGTTTTGTCTGGTCTGGGGGAAAGGATAAGTGCTAATCAATGGGGCAGACCTCTTTCTCTCTATTTCTCACTGTATTGAGTTTATTAATGACTGGTTATTCTCGTTTCCTACTCCAAGATTTACGAGCCCGTTAAGCTGATTATAAGTTATGTGGGAACTTTATAGTTCTCTCAACGCTGGTAATTCCTCCGAAAGCAATTATCAAAGGAATATAGTTAAATAACGCGACTACAAACATCATTTTACAATATTAAGCTCATTAACGAAGCTCCCTAATTATACTATTCTTAATATTTATTGACCTATATATTTTATTACAAAGACTTATCATTGAAATGTTTAGTAGTATGTTTTATACTGTGGTTAAGATTTGCAGAGGAAATATCGTAGTTTCTGCTAGATTTTACGAACTAATATTTTACGATGTTTATAAATACCTAAAGCTTAGATGAAAATCCGTTATATTTTTATGAGAATACCAAGGTACCTCTTAATTTTATAGCAAGTTGTAAATATTTGAATTAACGGGAGGAATAAAAGTTAATTTATTTTTGATTATTTATTTTTCTGCTTTGTAACAATTGCAATGTTTCTACTATTTTTCGATTTTTAAACAAAAAGATATTAGTTTTATTAGCAATTATTGCGTTCATATCTGAAACAAGAATTTATCTACAATATAGACTTTTTTACCTCTCTCACACCAATAAAATAAGGTTATAGGTATATTGCTGGCTTTAAAAGCAGCTATATTTTTCCTTCAAAAATTCTTATCATTGAAAGCAAGCTTGTTTAGAAAATTGAAGTCACAAAACAAGTTTTAAAAAAAAAAGAGTTTAAATTCTCGTTTTAAATATAAAGAGTAATGCATTTTTAATATAACTACCTTTTGAAGATTAAGATATTTATTTCATTAAGATCACAATAGTATATTTCGATACAAGTGGTGAAATTTACACATATTTTTTACATGGTAAATTCGTTCTGTAATAACCGATTTCACATGTGTATCGAACGCTATTTTGTGCAATTCTGAAAAAAATACCAATTAATCGATAACTAAAAATACAAACCGTTTTCAGCGGTTTTTTCAAGTTGTGGAACAAGTAAGACACATTGTGCACAAGTAAGTGTGTTTATTAGAGTGAGATAGGAATACTCACAATGGAATGGTTTTGACAACATTATGTATTTTCATTAAATTTGTGACAATTTCTGTGCAAATTTCGAATTATTTCAGCACTCCGTGCAGAAAAGTAAACCGTTACAAAACCAATTTGCGTGAAGAATAATAATTTAGGTTATATTAAATAGTTATTTGTGCCACAAGAGTGTAAAATGAACCGTTTTTGAACGAGAAAACAAGTATGAAAATTTATCACATACGAACTTTTAGTCAAGTTTTTTAATCGATTTCAAGTAAAAAAACGGATTTTTCACCCAAGCACAACATTTTTTGAACTTCTCTAAAAAAAACTCACAGAAAACTAATTTAAAAAGTTAGGGCGTTACAATGGTTTCTATTTAAACATTTTTTTGACCGTTTTTTTCAAATTACCATTTAAATTTTCATTTTGAAATCAATTTATTCGTAAACATTCTTTTTTCACCAGTAAAATTGAAATTCAAAATTTCCACTTTCGCGAAAATAGTTATTTGTGATACAAGGGTGTAAAGTCAACTGTTTCCGAGTTTTATATATTTTGTGTAATTTAAGGGCAACAATGGCGACCAAATTTTAACTTTAAGACAAATTTGTTGGATAGTTTATGACATTTTTTTTACCAGAGAAATAAAAATTCCAAATTTTCACTGAATGCGATAAACTGAAATATTACGAAATTCAAATGGATATCGATAGCCGTATGCTTCGATACGGAAGTGCATAAAGTGTATTTTAGTAAAAGATTAAGTACATTTTGAAATTTTAGTTACTAAACCAAAGTAAAATAATATTAATTGATATTTAATGCTCTCGGTTTCGTCTTCCGTATTAAATAAATTTCATACAAATTAAAAGTACTTAAATTAAAGAAAGGCTTGTTGTCTTCTATTAATAAATGTGTTTGTGCATGTTTATTGAAAATCTGGTGGCAGCTTTTTAAACTATTAAATTTTATATTTGAGATTTCGATTTGGCTACAGAAAATGGTATTTCAAAATTGATTGAATTTTAAATTGGAATTTGGTCTTTAAAATATTGTGCACAAAGGATTTGAAAAATACACTGCGATTCATCCTTTTACGACAGGGATCTTCGATTAAATTTTAGTTCATATCTCGGAGTGTATTTATCTTATCTCAATTTTTTTTGGGACGAAGAAAGGTCTGTTTACATTTTTCCACGTCGTAATGGGAACTCGGGGTTAGTTTTAAGTCTGATGTTCACTATAAAAACCCTGAAAAATCGAACAATAAAATACCTTGAATTGATGAATATCGTTTGCGGAGGTCACACTTTATTAATATCAATTTTATGCAACAAAGGTGCATAAAATAATTTCAAACAAATATTTTGATTTATAATTTTTCAAAAGAAATATCTCAAGTAAAAGACTAATTTTCTTAAAATTAATTTATCAATTTTTGAAAAAGCTAATATTAGGTTAAAACAAGGAAATCCCCAAAGTTGCATCGTTTATTATTCAAAAGTAATTCCTAAAAATAGAGAGCACGTTTTCTAAAAGAGCATAATGCTCTAAAATATTCAAATTGGCTAAATTTGCTCCAGAACAAAATAGACTTAATGAATATTTGACGAGATTGAACTTGAGGAATGTGGAATCTTTGTAATTTGGAATAGAGTTGCCCTCAGAATGTATTTACATTGATGGTCACTTTGGATTGTGTAGAGGATTGATTGGCAGGCAGCAATTGTTACTTGAGTGCTGACAGGCTATCAATCACCTCTAATAAATTGCGATGTGGAGTGAAAGAGGGAAAGGGGAATTGTGGAGAGAACTAGAATAATTGAAGACAACAATTGCGATTCAATTTCAGGTCGATCGCACGACGACAAATTCTCGCTGTTCCGAGTGGGGGAGGAGGCGTCGGCAGCTCTGAAGCAGTTTGTGGAGACCAGCAGGAGTGATTTGCTGATTGACGCCCGCCAGCCAGCAGTTTTCGACGAGTTTATCCTGCCGCCGATCACAGCGGGCGCCGGACGTAGCGAGGCCCGGTTTTTCGTCGACGGCAACCACAGCGTCGTCTCCCTCGTCACCAGGATAGTCCCCTCTCCAGACTGGTTCGTCGGAATCGATTCCTTCAAGGTAATTCTATTCATTTTATCTTTAATGATTTAGGCACAACTTTATTATTTAATAAGTGCTTTTGATATCAGTGAAATAGATTTTTTAAAGGAAATTAATTTTTAATCAAAATTTTTATAAAATTTAAGTAGTATTCCTTATTGAGGTGCAACTCAGTAGATTTTATTATATTATTCATAAACAAGGAAATAGTTGTTAAAAAACAATATAAAAAGAGTGCTTTTTTTTAATGAAATAAAATATTTGAAGTAAGAACAGTTAATTTAAAAAAAAATTCAAAAACTCTTACTTTGAATTCAATAGTTTACAAGTTATAGTTTCTTATTGATTGGAAATTCCAAATTGGAATAAAAGAAATTGTAAATAGTTTGTCAGTCAAGTGAGAAGGTTGAGACTTTGGAATAAGACTGATAAAGGACAACTGTCTAGAAGTTGGCGTACTAAATTTTGTACAATTCCTATTTATTTATTTATTCGTATGAGTAATTGTTGCAAAGTTAAACATCATAGTTCCAAAGAAGACAACCAATTTCTTGCAGCCGTGGTTAGATCTTTTATATCTTCTGGATTTCCGTCGAATCTTGTTGTTGGACACATGTCCATAATATGTTCCGTTGTCTGATATTCTGCGCCACAACTGCAGCCCGGATCGCTAACCATCCCCCACTTAGATAACATGTAGTTGCATCTACCATGTCCTGTCCTGAGCCTGTTGAGGTTGCACCATTGTTTCCGTGGCAGTAGAAGCTCGTTCTTTCTACATCCCTCGAAGTCAAAGATAGTCGAACACAGTCCACAGCTCTCCCAACGTTCCTTCTAAAAACTCGAGAGAAAATATGAAGTTTTTGTAAGATTTTGTTTGTCTGTGGATATCATCTTGACGAGTATAATAACATAAAGCAGCATTAAACACTAAAATAATATTTTTTTCAATTGAAATCTCTCATCAANCAAAGATAGTCGAACACAGTCCACAGCTCTCCCAACGTTCCTTCTAAAAACTCGAGAGAAAATATGAAGTTTTTGTAAGATTTTGTTTGTCTGTGGATATCATCTTGACGAGTATAATAACATAAAGCAGCATTAAACACTAAAATAATATTTTTTTCAATTGAAATCTCTCATCAATATTATGTTAAACGCCGTTCCTTTCGGAACATAGGGCAGCAGTGGAATTATATAAATATCATATTTGTTTTTAAAAATTTATTGAAATGAAATAAAAAATGTTAGTTTACAAAATCCAGCAAAGTGCAATACAAATTGGTTAAGCTCCATTTAAAAAAGACAAATAAAGGTGTTATCTTCTTTCGTTTTTAAATGTGTTTTTAAGATATGTTCTAAATAAAAATAAAGGCAATTATCAGATTTTCATGTGACCTTTACCAAATTTTAATTTAAAACTATTGATTGTATTTGTGCCGTGTCAAAATTTAATTTTACTTTCATTGTTCTTTCTCTTCTTCTGGGCAAGGGCTTATTATTAAATCAGTTGAAATATTTTGATAAAAATAATCTTTTCCTTAAAAAAAAATCAAGTCGGGTCAGAGAGATATTATATTAATTTTTTTATTGATCAAATATTTTAATTCTTTGAAATGCTTGATAATTTAATCGTTTTTAAACGCATAAGCGACTGACATACTTTTATAATATGGTTGTATAGTTTATTATATTCAGATAATATTTATTACATTGTATTGTATTGTACAATTGGACC
>JXOV01013816.1:6456-18496 GCA_001014945.1 Clogmia albipunctata
TTCGTTTCTCGACGTTTAGTTCAGTTTTCTTAAAGCGTCTTGAAACGAATATAACTATTTCTGTAAAGTTACTGGACCACGTTTTCCGAGTACAGTTCACTGTACCGATCATGGTCTGTGATGGGTATCAGTGGACTAATACTTTATCAACGATTACAACATGATGAATAAACTTATTTGGATACCAATAAAATAGCGTTAAACATTTCTCGGAATGATTTCTCCAAAAATTTGCCGAAGCGCTCTCTTTTTAACACAACAAAACAATAGTATAAGTCCTATTTCATTTTTAAAAAATGGACAGTTACTATAATCTCTAAGAGAATCTCCTGAAAAAAGTTTCTTTGTGAAAAATGCTTTATTTCTCGTAAAAAAAAATTAGCACAGCTACGATGGGATCTGGCGTCATATTATATGTGGGTGACTCTAGGCTTTGGAATTTTTTAATTAAATTAATGTTGATTTAACACATTTATTACTCATTTTAATTTGATGTAGCTTACCTTTTCAAGCAAATAAATAATAACTAAATAAAATATTCTATTATTTACTTTTAATGTTATTTCTGGTTATAATCTGTAAGCCGTAGGATTAAAGGTCTACTGTAGTTTGCGCACGGAAAACCTAAGAAGTCTTTAAGAGATAAAATCAATTCCATAACAGAAACCGGAGTCTTCAAATAAATGCGAAACATACTGTTATCTTTAGAAGCTTAATTAACCCAGTTTTAAATTTAATATTATTTAAATAAAATTCGAGTATCCTGAGAGGTATAGAATTTTTAAGGCATGCCAGCTGTGAAGCATGATATAAGTTTATATGTAGATTTTACATTTTTTGTAATACGATGCCAGTAGTAATAGTCTCGATTAATGGGCGCAAAGACAATTTTACGGTAGCCTTCATGTTTGGGATGCTTTTGCTTTAAAAATTACTCCAAATTTTAATTAAGAGCTAATCAGTATTCAATTCACCTAAAATTAAATAAAAAATATACCTCTTAAAATTTATATTTTTTATCAATTCTGTTGTTGTGTTTGAATGATTAATTACCATATTTTGCGATTAAAAATTTTTTGTGCAAATATTTAAGTCAAAATAATTTTTCATGTTTCGTTATCTATTTATTAAAATCAATATTCAAATGTTGCAAAGAATTAGCAGAAACAAAATTAAACATAGTTAAACACAAGTCGGCGAAAATCGGATTTTCAAAACCGTGTGGACCAAATGACATACCTCTAAATTCGATGTAATTATTGGCATAATTTTGCAAACAAAACCCTGTTTTCGTCTACGAACGTATGTCCAAGAACTGTAAACCCAATGCCATCAATTTACCATCCTCTTCTAGGTCTAGATCTCGAAAAAATGTCTTTAGAGTATAAACGTGAACATTTCTCTTCATTATTTGGAGAAATTTTAGGAAAATTTTAACTTCGATATAGTTTTGCCTCAAGGACTGACGATTAGTTGAGTTCTTATAATTTCTGGGCATTTTGGTTATCTATAGACAAAGTATGTCTGGTTTACTTAGATAAATACCACTAATTGACAAAATAACAAATTATGAAAAATACCAGAGATATTAATGGTTGAATTCAATAAAATGACTGTATTCAACTTCTTGCCGTACATGGTTATAAAACCTAGACAGAAAATGTAGCTTTCTAAAAGTTCTTTAATAAACGAAAGTCTCTTTAATTGGGCTTTTTAAAAAAAACCGAAAACAGAATCTTAAAAAGAATATATTTTTAATAATATTTTCAGAGGACATTTTGATGTTTTTGAGGTTCGTGGTAGCTATATTGCGTGCCAGAAAGTTCGTCTTTTCGGTCTGAGGAGAGACTGGGTCATTTTGTCGGTTGTGTGATTCGATTTTTGTTTTGGTTATTGTTTTGGTATGTCTCGATCTGCGCCATCAGCTGTTCTTTTGTTCTTTGCTAGGTCCTTCAGACAAATACTACTTTTACCATTGTTTTGTTTTTTCTAATGATATATGAGTATAGTTTGTAACACTGAAATATTGTAATATCGAATTGATTGAATACAATAAATAAATAATAATAATAATATTTTCAGAATTTAAATTTTAATAAGTGGGGTTAATCTAAACTTGTAAATCTAGATTAAGAAAACAATTTAAGTATACTATGAAATCCAATGTGACAGTTCGGTCAAAGAATACAAAAGTGTTTGTGTTTACAAGTTATTTCAAAAATGGAAAATTGTTTCCAAAAACTGAGGGTTTTTTATGGTATTTGAATTATCAATTGATTTTGAAATTTCTTAACATTTTCTCCATTATTCAGACAACTATCCGACCCGAATAAGTGTAGGAGTTATGCTGTTTATGGCCGGATTTCTGAACTACATGCTCAGGGTCAATCTCTCTATTAATATTCTTGCGATGGTCGAAAGCACCACAGGGAATGATACAATACTACCAGATGTAAGAAAAGAAACTATAATACTAGATCTTTATATAACAAAGTCGTTAAATTTGGCATTAATAACATCTAAAGTCCTTTAAATGACGACCGTTGCAGACCTGTGCCTTTAATAATGGTTATCGAACGGGTTTTATACAAGGCTATATCCTTTTTTTTCCTATTATATTCCTTTTTTTAAATAATTATAACCAAAATCGTAAGACTTTTTAGAATTTTTCAACAAAAGCCGTTCAAATCCCTAATTTTCGGGCGGTAAAGAGCCGGGGTGGTTCGTACAAAGTCATCACAACTTCGAGCCCCGATCAGACCGTAATTTATATCGCCGGACTCAACTCTCAAGCAACTAGTGTCATCAACACTTCGAGGATTTGTTTGAATTCAGACAGGTTTTCAAAGAATTGAAGAGATAAACCGGAACTTTCTATAATACTAGTAATGTGTGCTATTGAATGAATGGATACAGATGAATGCTATGAAATGGATGGTATTCTCCGTAGTATGTGAGTTCTGTTTCGGTGGCAAAAACTTTCAGTAAATAGGCTCTACACACTATCATTTGTTCATGGTGTTAATCACATCATAACAAATAATGAGTATGGAGTACAAGCTTCTCTTCGTTTCCGAGCAGAAAAACGAAAGGTACACCTGAGCATTGCAGACATTTTTTTTCCAATCTTCTTCAAAATACACGAAAAACTAGCCATCATTACGCTCCTAAATATAATTTTAAGGAAAAACTATATTGAAATACTAGATCGATAAATAATAACTTAGGGCTAAATCGATATTCAAAGCTACAGAATTAGTTGGAGTGAAATCAAACCTATCAATAGATTACATTGGAAAGGTTTAATGGACCTTGCGAAGAATAGATACCCCACACCTGAGTAACAATTAAATTTCTTATAAATTAATTAAAAATTTTATTTAAAAATGAGTGTATGGTGAATTGAAGTTTTATTTATATTATTTATATTAATTATTTATAGTTATATTTTTTGAAGTATTTCATTGTTATATTTTCATTATTTGAAACAAATGATCTTTTGGTCGGTGTTACAAATAAGGATTTTTTTTTCATTATTTGAATAATTTATTCCTATTAAATTGTGTTTATATCACTAA
Organism: Clogmia albipunctata; assembly: GCA_001014945.1. Lineage (NCBI taxonomy): Eukaryota > Metazoa > Arthropoda > Insecta > Diptera > Psychodidae > Clogmia > Clogmia albipunctata. The sequence goes on from JXOV01013816.1 coordinate 10,035, forward strand.
TTTAATATTTAAAAACTCGTATCCGTCAATTTTGAATGTGTTTACCAATGCCAATGTTCAGGTACAGTGGGCGAAACATAAAACCATACTCTGACGCTCTACTCGGGTTTGGGGTATCTATTCTTCACAAGGTCCGGTTTAATCAACGCCCTTTGTTCCCAAGAGGAATGAAAAAGGATTGTAAAAAAGATAGGGGTAAAAACTGTTATAGGTTAGGTTGTGAATGTTAGGGCTATAATCCCCGATCGGGTTTAGTACTCAAAATATCAAGTTGCATGGCACGACACCTAAATCAATAAAACTAGCAGTTTGGGGAACAAAATGGCGCTTGAATGTTGATATGGAGACTAAATTTGTTCGTAGATTATAACTTCTATTTTATCACATGTGATAAAATAACAAAATTTTCACTAGTGCGATAAGGTGACGCATTATTTACTAAAATCGATGTCAAAAAGCTAAGCTTATGTTACGGTAGTGCAAAAATATTTATCTAATCATTTTAACTTCTGGAATTTATATATTTTACTATTTTTTTTACTTGTCCTTTCCACATGATATAGTACAATAATATTTCTGAAAACTGGATGTTGTTATTCTCTTTTGTGTGTAGATTCACAAAAGATGACAATTTCTGCTGTTTTCTTTCACTCTGGTGCTCATTTAAAGTATCTTCTGAAATAATATTGTATTAATTATATTTAAGTTCTATTGTTTTTACAAGTAAATTCTAATTGATTAACAACTCAAAGGAAGATTTGTCATTTTCAAATCGAAACTTGAATAATTATTGCACGAAACGTAGTACGTAACTTGTAGGTAATTGTACTTTTACGGTCTCGTTCCATTTTCAGTCGACATGCAAAGCACTTCATTACATACTGTTGCGTAAACTATTACTTTCGGATAAATGTATTTATTTCAGTACGGAAAGCGTCATGAATGGTCCCTCCGTGACCAGAGTCTGCTCCTTGGAGCCTACTTCTGGGGCTTTGTGGCCAGTTCCATACCGGGGGGAGTTTTAGCAGATAAATTTGGAGGGCGACAAGTGATCGGATTGGCGATGATTCTTTCGATTATTTTCAACACTTTCATACCGGCGATCGCCGATTGGGGCATTGGATGGGTCATTTGTATGCGGTTTCTCATTGGATTAATGGGTGGACCAACGTTTCCTGGTATCCAAACTTTAATATCGAAATGGGCCCCTCCAGATGAAAAAGGTATAAATTTTGTTGAAAATATAGTAATTGTTTCTTGTAACTACACGCACAACTGCGAGAATATTAATAGCCCACCTAGAACAATTTTTCGTTTAACCTTAATTATAAATTATATTAGATCGTCCCACTTGAAACTGCTCACCTGGAGCTCAAATTTTAAAAGACCGTAACTTTTTTAAAACTTGCCTTCAAATAGTCATTGATTGTGAAAACTTGAGATTTTTGTCTTATTTGTTTTAGTTTATAAATAAATGGGATATTTTTATAAAACAACAATTGTACGGTAGTCTCGTGATCCTACCATAAATTAAAGAGTATCTTATCTTAATCCTAAAGTTTAAGTACGGGTTAATCATATTTTAATCACTTAATTCGCGAGAATGAATGTTTTTAAATTTTTTCGTATATATAATTAGTTTAAAATAAATTTTTAATTGTTTAATTTACCTTATTTTATTCATCAATAGCGTTATTAATTTTTCTAAGAATATTTTAAACAGTTTTATATAAATCGTCATTAGAAGTAGAAGTGGCAATTTTTCTTACGACCGAGTTTAGAAGGTCATTTATCCCAGTTAAATTTTTAATTACTGTTTTTGACTGATTTCTTTTACTATAAATTTAACAATTTTCATAATTTCCTATATCGGGATTTAATGATAAAAAATTGTTATCATCGAAAATCTTGGTTTTGAATGTACACACTCGTATTAAAGTACTACTAAATTAGATCAATCCTCTAATTTGATTTGTATAAATAGACAACATAAACAACTACTGAAATTATAAAGAAAAACTAAATTACATTGAAAGATGTTGTTTTGGTGAACGACTGAAATTGACCCACTCAAGGTGTGCAGCTTCATGCGAAGCAATCTAATATTTTAAAAATTGGTATGAATAGGTGCTAGTGCTTACTATATATGATCCAGTCGTGATGTCAACTTCTTTTAAATACACTTAAACTTAAGTTACATTTACAACTGCAAGAAAATTAATAGCCCACCTAGCATGGTCATATTGGTCTAAAATAGGTACTTTACTTGAAATTACAGTGTATAGTCATATTCCCAAAGATCATTTCGGATCATATAAGCACTAGAACCTATTCATACCAGTTTTTAAAATATAATTTATAATTAAGGTTAAACTGAAATTTGTGCTAGGTGGGCTATTTACTTTCTCACAGTTGTATATCGGACCTCTCTTTTAATTACGACTACTTAAACTATATGCAAGAGAAAGATATGCCAAAGTGGGTGACAGAGAACCAAATTTAAAATTTGAATTTTACAAACGATTACTTTTTAAAAATATTTCTGATCATTTATTTAAAAATGCACAAAATCCTAGGGTTTAAAGAAAACCCGTGTGTCTTATCTTACCTCGTTGTATAAATAAATATTATATTGAAAAATCATTACGCTTTAGTAAGCAATGTCTCCTATAAAATCGTTTATTTTGAAATGCTATTTATTGGAACTTAAAGATTTATTTAAGTGACAAAGCATCCCTAATAGCAGAGGCAAACTTCAACATTAAGTCTCATGCAGTGAAATGGTACACCGATGACTCCAAAACATCGGATGAAACAGGGGCTGATAATCGTTCTATATGGATATCTATAGGATAACACTCAGGCATTTGTCATGCAGAGCTGCTAGCCATTGATAAATGCGCTCAAATAAAGCTGGACAGAGGATATGAGAACGTTGACATAGATAGTCATAATGTCGGACCGTCCAGTAGCACTGAAGGCACTAAGATCAAATCTAAACTAGTCTTGGAATGCCTAACGAAGCTTAACGACTTAGGCAGCAAAAATAGTGTAGAAGTAGGGAACGAAGAGGCGGACGAGCTCGCTAAAAAAGGAGCAATAACGTCGCTAACAGGACCGGAGCCTTTCTGCGGCATCAGTCCAAAAGACCTCAAAGAATAGAATAGAAAAGAGAAGAAAATAAAGATGATTGGTTGTATCAGCATGACTTATTAAATAATTTGACTTTTATGGTACAGTAGAGTCCAGTTAGTCTGGGCCCGATTAACCGACGCACGAGGCACTCGTCGCGTGTGCGGGCGACGTATTGTTTGAGTTGTACGCATGGATGACACGGATGTAACCGCCATCACGAAAATGTCCTAGATTATTTTGTTTTCTCCGGGTTGCTGGGCATCATCATCTAAAAATAAACCTTACGATCTCAGTTACACACATTATGGAAATCAGGTCGAACGACGGGCTTAGCCTATTGAACCATAAATTTAAAATTTGTGGAAGTTTAAATTACCAACTCCTAACTGATATTCAAACCAAAAATTAATTCAACAACAAAAGCGATTTCGAATAACAAAATCCTTGTAATAGGTCTGAATTTGTATTACTATGCGGGAATAAAACGTACGGTTACTTATATTTTGAGATAGTATTGGTGTAATATTAAATGAGGAGTTGCATAATCTATAGCATAGTTTGAAGGGAAGGCTATCAGTGCGGGAAGAAAACACCCTCACAACTTTTGTATATGGTCTAGATAGCCCAAACAAACTTCTCCTCTAAAGTGTCCCGACCTATATTGCCCTAGTGTGCGGTGCTGAATGGCGGGTCTAATAAACACTTTTATATTAACCTGTCCTATCATAATCCTTCTCTAGAACGTTTAAAGCAATGATTATATTATATTTTACCAATATCAATAAGTTAGTTAGGGTCAGAGATGGTTATAGGCAGAGAGAGCTAGGGTGAATGGGACGTATGGCTGTCCACCATACACTTATTGATACGTTTTTGTGCATCTGGACAATTATCTAATTAATATATTTTATATGTAAATAAGAACTATAATCACCGAGCGGGTTCTGCGCCCATAAGCCAATAACCAATTTATTAGAATTTTCATTTTTAAATAAATACACTTTTCATCGAGATAAATTCACAAAATCAATACTTAAAAAATATAATTTCAGACTTTTACTTGTGTTTAATTCTCGAACCTTTTCACCATGCGCTCGTAAAACTTTAATTAACTATTTTCTTATAGATTCAGCATTTTTATATATTTTAAAATATAGGGGAAGTATGTACAAAATGGCATGGTCTTTTGTTTTTGGATCATAATTCTCTATGGGTAGCACACAACAACGCCATATTATACAGTAATCATGTTTGGTTACCTATTTATTAAAATTAATATGTTGCAAAAAAATGAGCAAAAAAATAAAACAGCTTTAATAACAAATTTACGAAAATCGGTATTATAAAAACGTATTGACAAAATGGCATACCTCTAAATTCAATGTAATGTAAAACCCTATGATCGTCTAGGAACGTATGTTCAGGAAGCGTAAAACCAATGCTAACAATTTACCAACATTCTACGGGGCGAAATCTTGATAAAAATCGTTAGAGTATATACGTGAATGGTTCTCTTCTGTATAAAAAAAAATTAGTAAAATTTCGAATTCGATATCATCTTGCCTCTAGGACTGACGATGGGTTGAGTATTTATAATTTCTGGGCATTTTGGTTACCTATGAACAAAATACGTACGGCTAATTTAAATAAATACCACTTTTAGACAAAACGACGGGTATGCCATTTTGTCCATATGTCGTTTTGAAAGAAAAGAATTTCAAAAAAACATGATTCAATTTCTAGAAAATCTTATTTTAAGGCAATAATGAACCTTAAAGGGATAAAATTTCCACCAGAAGAATATGTAATTTTGCGAAACTTTTGCAATATGTTGAATTGAACTGAATATAAAAAAAACGGTGGAAAAACTTCCTAGACGCGTGGACTGAGTGCGTTTAAATTTTGGCAGGTTAGCAAAAGCCATTTGTGAAAACCACCTCCTATGCCATTTTGTCCATATTTCCCCTACTTAAACGTGGCAACAAAACGTTTGTCATTTTTTTGTTTCTATAATTTTTTAATGTATTCAATATTTCAAATAAAAAATACTAAATTGAATTACTTAATAATTACACATTATACGAATATATTACTTTCTATCAACAGGTAAATTTGTTGCAACAATAATGGGAGGAACATTTGGAACAGTAATCACTTGGCCTCTTTTGGGTCTTATTATCGAATACATGGGTTGGATCTACGCATTTTACATCCCCTCTGTAATAACTGCCATTTTGACAGCTTTGTGGTATTACTTTGTCCATGATTCGCCAGAAACTCATCCACGAATCAATAAAGAAGAGCGTGAATATATAGTCCAATCTCTGGGAGATAACGTTTCAAAGCAACAGGTATGTGATGATTTCAATTATTCTATGCATTAATTACTGTGTCGTTAATTGTTAGTCTGTATACAGGTTTTATTTTTATATACACCTACGAGAAAATTAATAGCCCATCTAGCATAATTTCTCTTTCCCTTAATTTAAAATTTATATATTATTAAGTTTTAAAAATTTTTATGCAGTTTTATCTATTTATAAGTCTGCTAACTGAAAACAAAAGATATTCTTAATAAATGATTGTGGTACAGAATGATTTATTCGCGCCCCTTGCATTGGGCCGTTTGATGACTTTCTCAACCAGTCTAATACCGTCCTTAGTGGTCTGCAAGTTTGATTATAATCAATTCCTAACCCTAAACGCAATTACGATAATAATAATAATATGGTTGATCCATTTAAAATGCGGTGCCGAAAACCGATTGGCTTTTATTCGATAAAAATCTGCCTACCCGTTATTAAATGTTTGAATTTGAGCAAGGGTGGCGTTCCATTTAGAATGCGAGTCACTGTATAAATATTTTAAGTTTTTTTTTTATAAATCTTGTTTTAGAGTATTGTGATAAAATATTTAAAACTGCGCAATTTTTGCATAAAGCACTATTGATTAATTTGTGTCAATAGTGTTTCGCTTATCAACCTTGTTTTATAAATAACATTTTTTTTTTCTTTTTAGAGTTTCCCGCCATTAGTATCAGTGTTTACCTCGCCACCATTTTGGGCTCTTTTGTTACTGCACTATGGCAGTGTTTGGGGCCTCAACTTCCTCATCGTGGCCACACCAAAGTTCATGAACACTGTGCTCAATTTCCAGATTACCACAGCCGGTTTCTTATCGGCACTTCCACATTTGGCGCGTTTGTTTTGCGGATTTCTCTTTGGCGAAATTGCAGACATAATTATGAGGAAGCATTTGATGTCTGTTACAGCCATTAGGAAGTCCTTTACGTTTTTCTGTAATTTATTTTTGAAAAGTTATTTAATTCAGATTTTAAGTTTTTAATTTTTAAATTTCTAGCTCACATTCTTCCTGGAATTTTCCTCATTGTCCTCACTTACTCCAATTGCTCTCCATATGTTTGTGTGGCTCTTATCACATTTTCTCTAGGATTGAATGGCGCTTCCACGGTGACTAACCTCCAAAATTCACACGATCTGGCTCCCAATTATGCGGGCACCTTGTATGGAATTATAAATTTTTGTGGGACCACAGCCGGATTTATAACTCCAATGGTCTTGGCTCATTTCACTAAAGATGAGAACACGATGACACAATGGAACTATGTTTTCATCATTGGAGGTGTCGTTTACGCAGCTCCCGTAATAACGTTCTTACTCTTCGGCTCGGGAGAGGTCCAATCGTGGAATCAACCAAAGAAAACCGAAGAAACACAAGAAACAAAGGAAACGCCAAGAGTCAAATGAGTAATTTAATTTGAAAATAAAGGCTTTTTGTTATTTAACGCACTTTTTTTATTAGATATTATGGTAAATCATATAAGAAACTAGAACATTTAGAAGATAAAGGATTAAAGGGCACTTGTACTTAGGAATTATTATGGAAAATGGATGTTCCAATGATCGTCATTCGTATAATTTGCAAAAATGAATTGATATAAAAAATTATCTTTTAAACATAGGGTAAATTTGGGCAAGACGCCATAATGGAAAAGACTCAGTTTCGACAATCGCAAAAAAATGCGAAATTTTAAAAAATAGGTTTGATTTGATCAATATTTAATCTCTGGTCAAAAAAGGGCTTCGTGAGCACTTTTCAAATTGCTATAGTTTTGAAAAAGAGTTCTGCATCAACTAATAGAAATTGTTACTCATGTAAAAGGACTTGATTGCCATCTCTTCCAAAACGTCGAATACCCAACTGTCAGTTTTATTTAAAAAATTTCAATAATAGTCCCAATCGAAATCAGTTAATATGCTAATAACATTTTCCCTATCAATTCCTGTAAGGAACATGGGGGGTCTCAACGTCAACCAACGGATTTTCGACATTTCGATGACTATTGGTTTTCAGTCTATTATTAGTCAATTAATAGCACCTACCCGCCCAGGGATCGAACCCTTGACTCCGAAGAGGCAGCTGGATGCGTTACCACATCGGCCACGAGACAGATATGCTAACAAGCAATATTAATTAGGATTCAAAGCTAAAAGCATTTCAATTTACTATACCTTTTATTTTTCTTGGACGCCACTTATTGAAGCTACTCCGGAACCGGCATGATTTGGCCTTATTAACCGATTGGCTCTTTAAGGCGATTGTTTAATAAAAGCTAGGATGTGATCTGTACATAATGATTTTAAACTACGTATGTATGTTTGTATTGTGCCATGTCAACCAAACAAATTTGAGCGTTAAACCTCACCCGGTAATAATGAACGTAAAGAAATTTACTTAATAATCTATTTGAGGATTAAATATGATTCTGTAAATAGTTATGATTTTATTGATGACCAAAAAATTTAGAACAAAGAGACGTGTAAACTATTGCGGTGTCATCAAATCGACAAACACAAACATGCAATGTGACGATTTTTTTGCATTTTTTTTTATATTCTCTACACTCTTTCAGTCGATTAAAGAAACATAGAGCATATGGTCAAGATTGGTGTGAATAAAAGTAAACCAAAGACTGAGTTATCGTCACTTGTTCTCACTAATCTTTGTATTAGTGATCATGGCCACACAATGGCTATATAAAGCAATGGATTTTTTATGTGTTTATATACGGCCAATCCGTTCCTAGCCATTTTAGATCCATAACGCGATTGATCCTATTAACCGTGGCTTTAATAAGCGGCGTCTACTATATTTACAGCCCTTTTTTTAAAAAGTATGGCATTTCTCCTTACCCTTTTCGGATTATTTACATAATATTCTACACCTTTTTACACTGCAATATTCATTTCGTTCCTCTGCAAAGTTCATGACAACCCTTTTAGACTTTTCATAATGACCATTTTAGA
>JXOV01013819.1:0-19770 GCA_001014945.1 Clogmia albipunctata
CAAAAAGGTTCCTCAGTTGAGATGCCCAATTACAATTATATATCGAACGGTTCATAAATACCCGACCAATTGGTAATAGAAACAAAAATGGAAAGGCGATATTGAATTTAATATAAATTATTGCCAAACTCTATCACTACCCACTTGGTTAATTAACTGACAATATCCTAAAAGTCCTAAAAGTCCTAAAAGTCCTAAAAGTTAATTTAATATTCAAATTTTATCAGCCCGTTAGTCCTTAAGGCGTTTCCACAATCAAAGAATTGCAATTATCATATCTTCTAGTAGACGACCCCTAAATTTGTATTCAAAATCAAAGATTTGGTAAAAATAAAACTAAAATAATGCAAAATGATGCAAGCCTAAATAACAAATTTCATATATAAAAAAAATTGGTGCACAAATGATTCGCCATCATTCGAAAATAGCTTAGCTTGATTGATTTCGTTAATTTTTGTGTAGAATTATTTGCTCCAAACTTCGGAAGGATAGACGAGGATAAAAAATGATAAAACAATATTTTACGCGACACATTTCAATAATTAAAATTTAATACGTAGATTTTGTTGTTCTATTAAGTTGTTATATTAAGTTGTTCTATTAAGTTGTCAGATCAACGTTTCTTCAACGTCAATTAACAAAGAGGTTAGACAGTATAACTGTCACATCATTTCTATTTTAAAAGTTTCTATCCAAACATTGCTTCAATTGTTCTTATTGTTGTGTTTAACTCTAAATTTGGTTACAATTTTGTAGCAAATGGTTTTTCCAGTTAAGAACTAAATATCTATCATAATAGTCTACAGTTGAACTGATCAATATTTGTTAATTCTAAGATGGAACGACGTTAGTCGGATCAGCTAATAATTAAATAATTATAATATTTTGGAATTTGTATATATAATACTAGAATTTTCATTGTTTCATATATAAAAAAACACACATTTTTTCACTAGTGAAAATTGAGAAACTTTAAACATTTTTTAAATAAAATTTGTTATGCTCGTATACCATTTAAATTCATGTAATGTTCAAGGTTAGAATTTATAAAGAAGTCCATTTTACCTTCAATTTAAGCCCCTTCAACTTTAGCTTTCTTATGGAACCGGATAAACATCCTTTGTGAACAAATAGAATTTTCTGAAGGGATTTTCGTCTTTCTCTAATATTTCCTAATACTTAAGCACTTAATACTAAGATATGGGTTTGTGCTATTTTTGGAAGGAGAAACAGCAAATATCAAAATGACTGAGAATTTATTTTTAACCAACATAAAGGACTTCATGTTGGATATCATATTAAGTCGTTGATTTTATGGTACATTCTCTCAAAATCTAAAATTAGATCTTTATATAAAATTCATTACTGAAACATAATTCCAAGGCTTTTTATTGAAATAAATTTAATTGTGTAAATAAAATGAATGAATAGGTAATAAATTTATAAAATTATAATGTATTTACAGGATGTTTATTGATGTTGATATTGAATTAATTTTTATGAGGTCTGAATAAAATAATACCATTTACTTTTAAATGTTGTCAAAATAATTGAAATGTCAGTAAGGAGCGTTGTCTTTATCTAAGTTCCCGTTGAGAAGATAAAATCTGCCAAAGGTCGAATTGAATTTTTAAGAACAAATGACGATTCTTCTTGGCAATAATTAGAAATTGAATTTAATTAAGACCATTGTACAAATATACCACTTTGGCTGTTTGCCCCCAACTTGAAATAAGTTTCTATTGGCGGAAGAACAAGAAACAATTATCATGGAAAGTCAATAACAATCTGAAGAGCAAAATGTACTTGGTAGCAATGTAAACGGAGCCCCCAATGGGATTGGAAACGCTTCTTTTCTATTGAGTATTGATTACGGGCTCGGTCAATAAATTAAATCAAATTCCTTCCTCCATGTTTGCCCTTCTTATTCTCCAATGAACTGATATTGTTTTACAAACGCTGATAACACAAAGGCCACAATCAGCAAGTGGATTTCAGTTCCAGAATACTTGATATTTGTGTCAGGAAAGACTCCATTAAATGAAGAATCATTGTAAGGGAAATATTACCCATTGGAATACCTAATTGTCATTCTTCGACTGCTCTAGGACTGTCTCAATTAAACCTTTTGGCTATTCTTTAAAACGGAGGACATTAAAGTTCAACAAAGCTTTAAAAGTGGGCCTCTCCGATTTCAAGAGGAAAAGATAAAAGTAAAGATTCTGGGAATTGTTTGCGTCGCAAAATGCCTCCATTTCGGCCTGGTTTGAGCTGTGGTGATTTTGGCAATTTGTTTGAAATTCGAGTCATTTTAAAAGGAAAAGCCAAGGCAATTATTTAGAATTATGTTGCCACAAAGCCTCCAATGTCACTTAAGGATATAAAAATGTTAAATACGATCTTGATAAAACAAATAAAACCATATGTAGTCAAATTTATTTGAATGTGAAGGGCCTTTTTGTTTGGGATAAAATAATAACCCCTTATGGCAATTTAAAAACTTCAAGAAAGTGTTAATAAGAAATTTGAGCTTTTATCAAATAAATTTAAGATAAAATTCATTTTTAATTAGATACATAACACCAAAGGCGTTTATTAAACCGTTTTCAAATTCGAAACAGGACTTTAAATTCTATTTTTACTAAGATTACCTTCTTATTAATTTTTGCAATTCGATTACATAAAATTGATATTACACTATTTCTTGTATTAAAGCACTAGTTCTTTGATATATAATTATATAGCACAACTACTTTCATAAGGTGAAACATTATTAAATGTCTTGGTTTTAAAAGAGATTTGTATATTCAATAATGCTTAATTACAATTTTTTATATAAGACTTTATGCATTTTATACAAATTAACACAACCTCTTAAGATAATTGATATAAAAAATTTAATAGAATTGTTTCTCTTTATTACTCAACCTTTTTTTTATTCTTTTATCATTTCACAGAGTTATGTGATGAAAGAGAGGGTTAATACTATCTGTTACTTTCTTATACATACAATGGAAATTATCTCTTTTCAGGCAAAATATTCGTTGTTAAATTTTAATACAAACACAAAATAAATAGTATATTTCTATACAAGCGGTTAAATAGACGTTGTTACAGCACGAATTTACCAAAATAGGTAAATGAGAGCTGTAATAACCGTTTTCACATGTGTATTGAATGCTATTTTGTGTAATTTTGAAAAAATACCAGTTAATTGATAATTACTAATAAAAACGTCCGCAACGGCCTTTTCAAATTGTGGTACAACAACTCATAACGAAATTTTCATATTAAAATATTTAAATAATAAATTTAGTTATGACAACAATATATAATTTCATTAAATTGGTGACTATTTGCGTGCAAATTTTGAAATATTACCGCACTCCGTGCCTTGAAAAAAGATTTGTAATATGTATATTGTGACGGGCGCAGATCCAATGACAGTTTTTGCGGCGACTTCTTTCCGGCTTATTCGTTCCCCGGTATTTCTCTTCAGGCCCCCTCGACTGGGAATGCGTCGAATAAGCATCTTTCATTTTTGCAAAGCGCTATGAGCGCTGATTTAATTGTTATACTTCAGTCTATTACCAGCCGTAAATAAATTGACATCCAACTGTCAGTCGCGAGTTTAATTTACACGAACACACACAAAGAACTTTTGACTGAATTTATTAAATCCTTTTTCAGAAACCAATTGAGATTTCTCTTCCATCGGGATTTAAGAAAATCGGCGACTAAAAAAGGTAACGTACTCTGGTGAAAATTCTTTCCCGTAAGTACATAGTTTAACAATTTTGACAATACTGCTTCAAAGTGAAACACTTTAAAACACAAATCAATAAAAAAAACTCACTTTGTGATATGTTTTGGTAACATTCACGAATCAAGTTCAACAAATTTGTCCTGAGATTTCGATATATACACAATTTGCACTTGAAGGTTCATTAATTCTGGCCATTACTTTCAATCAACTGCTTTCACATTTTAAAAGAAGTGAGTGGTTTAATTTTATGTGTATCCATTAAATTTTATTTATTCTTTTTGAACTTTGGGTTTCTTTATTTGTTTTCTGAATTTTATATACACACATGTACTTAATTAAGTTTCCTGTGTGTTTCTATCAAGACCATAAAGCCTTTTAATTTCCCACTAAATAACCTTTAATACGATTTATTAATATTTTGAGAGTTTCAAATACCACCTACGAAAATGTGACCTTTAATATCATACATTATTATTTGGCTTCGGGCTTTTAATTGAGAGCACTTAAAACTTTGTTCGATGTCGTCATCAAGTCGTTTGTTAAAACAAAATAATATCTACATCATACCGAAGGACAATTGGGTCCAATTACGATTCGAACATGTTTCGTGCTTTCTTTGGATCTGGTCGGATTACGTTTCAAAGAAAAGGCAATTCTGTTCAGAAACGAAATTCATCTGCAAACATTTCCTTAAAGTGCTTCTTTATTAACGCCCCCTAATTATTATTCAACCGTCAACCGCAGTCGAAGCGACAACGCTTTAAACTTCAGAGGAGCAAAAGGAATAAGATTCCGAGAAATGTGTTGACTTTGGTGTCAACAAATGGCCTGGCTCAAGATGGATGGCAAATACTCTAAAGCGTTGAAGCATTGTCGAGAAAGTCGTATGTTTTCGGGGTTTAGGAAATTTATATTGGATTTTACTTCAAATGTTAAGCAAATAAAATCTACATAAATTCTTGTACATAAATTTTAAAACTTTTGTCATTAAAACCAGTCGTTTCCATTGTAATGATACCACACACATACTTGGAATTTCCATCTTTGTTAAGAGATCAACATTTACAAACATAACTAGACCTAAGTAAATATTCTATAACGTAATTTTTAATTATAAGAAAACAAATAAATTTTGTAAAATTGTTGCTGGTTTTGTGATTGACAATACGTAGTACCAATTTCCAATGGATTAATTTGAACAAATTTTAAATTATAAAGGATAGGTCGGAGCTTTTAATACTGACATCAAAATGTTCAATGAAAAATCACCAATGTTACCTTTAACTCCCCAAATTTCAAACAATAATGAACGAAAAATTTAATTTTTAATAATCCATTTCTGGTCGCAAATTGAAACAATACTCGAATTAATTTTAATTAAACAGTAATAGTACGTTGGTTAAGCGTAGTCAAAGAATTCAATTCGGTGGATACCGTTTCGAGTCTTGTTCAGACTGCAATTTTATTCTTTCGAAATTCAGAACTCCCCTAACAACATTCTATGGTTAAAATTTGTTTAATTATATTTACATAAAGTAATATCGTTGCCCATAATCCAACTATTCTAATTATATAGGATTTCAAAGCTTTGACAGAATCGTAAATAAAAACCCGGATCTTTCCAATAGTAATTAGCTCCCAATCAAAAAATGGATACTGATAAAAGTTATAAAGTGATGTTCTTCTTCGTAGAATGTGTGTAAAACCGATTGGTTGGACCCAGACCTGTAACGATTGTTATGTCGTTGAAAAAATGCGTCCTCGATGAGAACCTGTCGACAAACAATTACCACTGACTTTTATCCCAATTTGAATCAGATTTCTAAAGTTTTTGCTTGAATTCTAAAAACAAATTCTCTTCTAGATGAGGTCACGTCTAATGTATTTTTACAACAACTTGTTTAAATATTATAATTTAAAGTTATGACACTGTATACAAATAACGAGATAAAACTAAATTTAAAAAAATTTAAATTAAAAGGACTTCAAGAGAGTAGTTTGACAGTGACGTGAAGCTAGGGGCGGCATTTTTAACCATAATATGCGATTTTTCTATATAAAATTCAGTTTTAAGACCTAATTTCATACATATCACCTTTTTATATTACTCTGTAATCATAGCTATTACTCGATTTAATAGGCAATCATACAAAAATAATGAAAAATGTCTGATTTTTTTTTAAAAATTATTTCATGCTCGGCCGCTCCGGGCGGTAAAGTCCTTAGCTACAGCAATGGTTTCACACTAAACACTAAAATAATCTGAAAAATTGTTATTGGAATAGATAAAATGTAATTATTTTTAGTTTGATTATATTGTCCAAATAATTTGTTTGATTAACCTTATATCAAAAACTGAGTTTTAAAGTTTAATTAGTTGCCTAACGAAAACTTTTTCTCTTGATCACAAAGACTTCTAAATTAAGTAAATACCAATTATGGAAAACGTAACCAACCATATAATAATAAAAATATTAATATATATTCCTTGACCCAAAATTGCAATTTTTCCGATATGTAACATATTTATATTCACCACGAGAATTGGTAACTTTTATTAATAATAAAACTTTTCTAGAACCCACTATTACTGAATGACATTGTATCCAACTAGTTACAAAATGTAAGACTCAAATGGCCATACATAATGAATAAGTCTATTTACCATGTGGTTTTGTCTTTATTGCAAATAACATTATTTACATAATCGACCCAGAAACAACCCGAGAGAGATTGTGGGGAGACCATGAGCATTGGAAGTGAACCCTTTCCATGTCACTCAATATCTTCGGTATCATCGACGAATGGACCTGTTTTAGAAATGTATTCATCGCTGAAAGCTTAATTCTGTGGTTCACTGAGTCAGAAGAGGCAAATACGAAGGCTCCAAGAATAGAGAGAGCCAAATGAGCAGTCGAATAATTAATGCATATGTGTTTACATGTTTTTGTTTTAAGAAAATACCGGCTCATGCAAATTAAAATTCTATTTCAAAGTTCCCCCTCCCTCCTAGCTTTATTTATCCTCATACCTATTTAAGGGCATTTCGCTTCCATGCACTCAATTATTAATATATGTTTAACATGCTCATTTCACAGATGGATGATCTTTTTAGTGCTTTCCTCCTGAATAACACTACACTGTATTGACGGCAATTGCTGAATCACTTTCCAGACAAAAGTTCAAACTACTCTCAGAACCCCATCATCGTCGTACGGGTGCAATATAAATGTGATAAAGCAGTTTTTATACCAAATGACAATTTCAAGAGACGAGATTTTTGTGCATTTTAGATGAATTTCCTCTTCCATAAATTTGTAATTTTAAAAATTTAAAAGCATCAATATAATACAATTTTAAATTGTTTCGAATGATATATATAAGTGATTAATTAATAATGGTTACGTCAGCCTAAATGTAGATACACTATATATGACTAATAACATATACGAGTACAGTCGCTTCTCGATAATACGAAATTTGATGGCCTCTTAAAATATTGCTAATAATCGAGAGTTCGATCAAATGGTTACTTCTGCTCAATAACTATCTTCAACAAAAAATACGCTTGAAATGCTGCAAATCTGCCACTTCGAATTGTCGAGTATTAGACGCCACTGAGTAATTCGAACTCATTGGCGTGGTTTTGTTAAAAAGCAATTGTTTTTTACGTTCGAATTACCGAGAGCATAAAAATGTTTTAAATTCGTCCGAAATATCAAGAGATTTTGTAGGGAATTTGTGATAACTTTGAATTATGGAAAGTCGACTGTGTATGTCAGCCCCATTTGAATTTTTAATATATTTAAATAACATTTTTAAAGTAACTTATTTGATTTTGACTTATATACATATTTTTGAAAATCTGTGCGGTGTTCAAATGACGATTTCAATTAAAAAATTCGTTTAAAATTTTATTTAAGACTTTTTTAATTTATTATAACTATCTTAATTCAAATATGGCTAGTGTATGTTTTTGTTATTTTGAAGTGGAGGCGTCTGGTTAGAAAAAATATTGCTTGCTTCAAAAGACCATGATTACCTAATTTTGAGAGACTGTAAAATCTATGAAAATGCATCTTAAATTGTTAATTATGAGAGATTCTTAACCTAATGATATTAATTTTTTCGAATTGTTCAAATTATGTGTAAATTTTAACATAATTCTACGCCAAAAATTGGAACAATTTCTGTTGTTGTCCCCTTTATTAAAAAATTAATAATATATAATAAATAATAATACAAATTAAAAATCTTAAACAGAAAACTCCTTTCGATTGTTACTTAAAAATCCTTTAACGAATTCAATTCCTTAAAACAAGAAGAAGTATATTCTAAAGATTGCAATAAAAAATAATTCACTTTGTATATTTAATGGTTAAAATCTATAAAATTAACTTTATAGCCATTATCATAATACATCCCATTTAAACGAAGGAACCAACATTAAGAGCTTGGATATCTGCTTAATCGAAAAAGTATCGAATAATGGAGAAAGCCATAAAACATTCTAATTCCCAGAAATTCAAACGATATCTAAACAAATATCAATGGTCTTTCTAAATTTATTCATAAGATTTTGTTTCACTCTCCTCGTGCTTTCAATAACCATTATCCAATTTCCTTTCTCATACTTTGGTAGCCTAAAGGAAGGAACATATGCGAAAAATTTACCTTATATAATTCCAATTATTTGCAGATTTTAATCATTTGGCGCATTCACGTGATAAATTACAATGCTTAACGAACAAGAACACCTTTCAAACACTCTTTCACTGAAACACGTGTGTGTAACTTTTCATCAACTTAATTACTTTTTAATCTTAATCAATTTCACAGAATCCGCTACATTCACTGCTTTAAAAGAGATAATGATGTAATCTTTGGTGAAATCATAATTAAAATCAATAACCTAATTTTCTACAGCTCAATCAAATCGAAGTTTAAATATTGTATAAGGGAACAAACGATGTAACTGGTGCGCCCTTATGATAAAGACTGAGCGGAAAACGCTCCCCTTCTTCATCGAAATACAAATATCATTTTGAGCAAAAGCGGAAGAGCAATAAAGAGAACATGATTTACATTAATCTCTTTCGTAGGAAATCTCTCAGCAAAATTATATTCCTCAAACTGAAAATACACAAATATTAAAAAATTCACCAAATATCATTTAAAACATCAAATTCTGGAAATAAAATAAAACAGGAAAAACCCACATCAAATACAATTCCTAAGAATTTATTTTTTGTCAACCAAATTTAATAAATATTCTCAAAACATAAACGTGACCTTTGATAATTAAATATATTATTAATTAATCAAGAACATGTACATGTATAATTCTCATTTCTAAGAAGGACTCTCAAGTTGCCATTTCTCTTATCTCTTCTATTTATATTTATTTAATAGCCGGATAATCGGTGTTAAATAACATTGTAGAAAAAGCTGACATTTGTTATTTGTCTAGAAAAACATGAGCTTAAGGACGACCAACAGTACTAAGAAAGGATAATCCCTGTTTCATGAAAAGAACCATTTTCGAACAATGAATTTGACAAAATATGTAGGTGCTTCTTAAAAAGGTATTTTCGAAGTCATAAAATTGTAGACTGCAAAATCAGATTTAATAAAAATACAGCTGTGAATTTCTGAATTATTATTTTATTAACGTTTATTTTTATTTTGGTATTATCACGAACATGGCTTAAGAATTTTTATATATTGTGTTTTATGCAATACCTTATGTATTTTAGTTAGAAAAATTGAAATTTTAGTACTAATATTTTTCTTCTGCTAAATAAGTTTTTTTTTTTAAAAAAAGCCTCTGTTGCCGAGTTGGTAGCGCGCTTGACCTATTCCCAGGAGGTCTCGGGTTCGAATCCCGATCATAGTTTACAGGCTACGCTTTCCTAATAACCTTCTGTTCCTTTCTTTCCTAATTCGTTTACAATTCCGTATTTGATGAAATTCCTATCGAAATTCCTAATATCTTATTTCAAAACTTTCCTATCCTGTCGAGTTTCAATATCAATGAACTAGTAAATTGTGAAAGTGGTACGAACCATCTCCTAGAAAAATAGTACACAAAACCAATTTTCGATGTGAAATAATATTGAAAAATTAGCAATGATCTAATCACTCAATCCAATTAACAATGATTAACGAAACACAGACAAAGCTTGCTTTGAAAGTGCCCTATGTCCCTGTTAGGATGAAAAGGAAGGAAAAAAAGTTTTTAATTTAAGTTGAAGAATTCTTTAAAGCTCTAGTGCTTATTGTTTATAATTAAGTTGGACCTCCGTGAAAGATTTCCATAAAATTTATCAAGTTCTTATATAAGTTAATATGGAATAATAATTGGAAATCTCTTTAAACAACTGATTTTGCGAATAAAAAACGACTTTTTAAACAATGTGCAAGTGAGAGACGATAGACATAATTGTCTTTCTATAAAATACCGATTATTTTTTAGATTTTTGTATTAATTTATTTTTAAAATGCATCAAATTTTGTATAATACACGGTCTATAAGTATTATTAAGCACTCGGACCTTCTTTAAGGCACTCGCTACGCTCGTGGCTTAAAACAACCCTTGTATTTAATAATGCTTTATCTTCTCGACCTAGTTGTATAAATAACTATTAAATTAATTAAAATTATTATAAAACAAAGTCGATTAGCACCATCAACACATAGGCTTATGTTTAATACCTTCTTTTATCAATCTATTACTATAAATAACTATTAAAACACGCTTGCGCACGGCACTCGTGTTTATTAAAAAGTCTTTGAAAAAAACAAATAAAGGTGCGTTAATGTCATTTTTATTTAACCAAAAGGTATAAAATTACTAAAAATGTTAAATTATGCTTGATCGATATTTAATTATTAAACTTAAATTTACTTCTATATTATGCAGTCCTGAGAATATCAAACTTCAAACACAATTAATAATGAAACCTCTCTCAGTTTAAAATGTTTGATGAAATTTTCTTATAAATAATTAATTTTTAAGGACACTCATTATGAAGCCTAACTCCGACTGACAACAATTAAGCGCAGTTCCCGAAAATAATTAGGTCGAAGGGAAGTAACAGCTCCAGTTATTTTCACTTTAAGAAAGGCTTAATTAATAAATTGAGTATTCAAATTTCTACAAATTATTTTCGGCAATTCCACAACAGCCAATTAACATACAGATTCCCTAATTTAAAGCATTCCCATTTGACCCAATTTCCAGACTATTTTCTCCCAAACTCGACTGTGGTGAATCTAAAAATTTTCAAAATAATTCAACCTTTTAAACCATATGTGACGTACGTTACCATAAGAAAATGTTAATTGAAAGTTGAATATTGTTCAAAACATGAACAGTGTTTTGAAATTCTGTTTTAAATTGAAATTATGATTATTTGTAAATAAAACACAAATTTCATATACTTACTTTCACATTTTCTTATGGAAATAATTTAATCATCGATTCATGAAAATGTTAATTATTAAAAATGATCAAAAATTATTGTTAATGATAACAATAATTTTTGTCTAATGAAAAATGTAATTGAAGAATTTAGGTAAGTTTAAGCTACCAAAGAAAGACAAGTAACATAAAAACTATGTACCCTGAATAAATTGTGCTATATATAGTATTTTTGCACTTTTCGAAGCTTTCCGAAATCGATTTGAGTTTCATAAAGCGTCACTTTTTCACACTAGAGAAAATTTTGAAAAATTTCTTTCATAGTCAAAATTTCGGCGGCATTTTAAGGAAATAACTTTAATTTTTTTTCAGGCAAATAGTGCCCGAAATCTGTTTAAATAAGGACCATTGTTACAGCCGTTTTTTTAGTTAGTTTTACGTGAATTTTTTTTTGGAAAGTGCAAAAAAATTTATGTCTTGTTTGGTTGTAAAATCCGTTTTTTAACTAGGAAACGATGAAAAACTCGCCTAACGACTCATATTTCACACTCGTTTCATCGGTCAAAACGGCCTTTTAGCACAAATAACTATTTTGGAATCCCATATAAAAAACTTAGCTTTTTCGCATTAGTTTGAGCTATGATTTTTTTTCTCATGTAAAAAGAGTAAGTTATAATCCCGAACAATTTTTTTAATGTCAAAGCTGTACCATGCGACCATGATTATCCATGAATAAATTAGATTTTCGTTTGAATAGAGTTAGAAGTATATCCTACTAGTACGTGTACTCTGTTTTTAACTCAGTGAAAAACTCGACTTTCGGGTCGAATTTCAGAACTATTTTCTAATTAAAAATAGCTGACCTTACACTCGTATTTATATTTAAGTAGTTAATTAGTTAGTTAAAATAGAACTCATAATGGTACTTAGTACAAAAAATGTAATTGAGTATTTGTGAAGAGCGATTTTCTATGAGTTTTTAATTTATACTTAATATTTGAAAAATATTTTACGTTCAAATAAATATAATACTAACTAACAATGAATAAATTTCTTAAGCAACTCTATTTCTAAACAAATTTAGCAAATATTTCGTTTCCATTTTTAGACAAAATTTAATTCATGGCATATTTTTGATGGATTGATCAATCTTTATTTTCGGACACTAACTTCTTTGAAATACACGAATATGTGTCTCAATTAAAACAAATGACATATAGTACTATTAAAATCTCAGATTTAGTACGAATAATATATCATACAGAAATAGTATACTTCGATAAAAGTGGTGAAAATACATGGTAAGTTCGTGCTGTAATAACCGATATCACATGTGTATCGAACGCTATTTTGTGTAATTCTGAAAAAAATTGTGGACACAATGTGTACAAGTAAGACAGTGTGCTCATTAGAGTGAGATGAGAATACTCACAACGAAATGGTTTTGACAACAATATGTATTTTAATTAAATTCGTGACAATTGCGTGTAAATTTTGAATTATTTCAGCACTCGGTGCAGAAAAGTAAACCGTTACAGAAACAATTTGAGATTAAAAAAGTCTACTTTTCGATACGGAATTGCAAAAAATAATATAAGAGTCTACATTCATATACAGCCGACCTTCAATAATTCAAACTTTTGTTTACATAGAATTCGAACCTCTCGATAATTCAAAGTTATCACATGTTCCCTACAAAATGATTACCATTTGATATTTCAACCAAATCGATAATTCGAAATATTTTAAGAGTCCCTCGAAGTTTCAAATTATCGAAAGTTAACTGTATTCTCAGATAATGTCGTCATATGTTTCATTTCTCTTACTTTACATGATTACGTAAATTCAAAAGCTTTATAAATTAATATCATTTTATAAATACTTTTCCTTAATTATAATCCACAATACTGTATAGTTTAAAACTAGGAGGGGAACATTATTGTGGATTTTTATTACATTTAATTAAAGTAAGTGTAGTGCGAAACCCACGGTTTTTATTGCTTCCATTTAAATAGCAGTGAGTGTACATATACAATTTGGGAGATAATAATATTAAGTATTTCTCCCCAAATCATCATAGTTCGGTCCGCAATTAACCCAAATTCAGGAATTGGCCTGGAATGTTTTGTATTAAAATCCACTCTACACTGTACAAGCGAAGTTTGGATGTTGGAATTAGTACCAAGTTTTCTAAAAATATATTTTGTCGCTTTTGAATTCAGTTTTGTAATTTAATTTGATCCAATATATTTTTAAAGTAATAATTAAGCTTATAGTATTATTAGGAATACAAATAACAACAGTTAAATTTACATATCAATATAATTTTTAATTAAAAAGTTAAAGACTATTTTAAAACAAATTCCTTTTTCAACTCTCATAAGGAACATGGGAGGTCTCAACCACGGGTTTTGACATTTTATTGACTATTTTTGCCTATTGCTTTTCTTCCACAACTTTCGAATATTTTTAAAAATATTTTTCAGCAATGTTTTTGATGTACACAAAAGAGAACCTTTTGCGTGCCGGAAAAAGAAACACCCAGCATCCGATCCCAAAACTCTGAATCGAAGTCGGCAGTCTGATGAGTTACCGCTCAATTATAGAGGCGGATAGAATGTTTGAGCATTCTTTCGATAAGATTCAAGTAATAAAAAAACTTGAATAATAACCAAAGAAAATCAAAGCTTTAAATAGCAAAAGTAGAAATAGTGTACGAGGATGATCTATTTTTAGAATATCTGATAATCAGCGAGCTTTACCACCCCTAATTAGTTGCATTACCAACACATTTTTTTACAAAAAGATTTCATGGAAAATCCATTAGTTTGAAATAACTTTCTACACGCGATGGCAATAACATTCTCATATTCATTTTCTTGCCAGCTTACGAGTATATGCAATAAATAACAGCGCTTATTCACAGATTTTTCCTATTAGATTTCAAAACGGATTATGAATCTTTTTGCTTATTCTTCCACACCAATGCCACAAATCAATACCACACTTTTTCAAACCTTAAATCGCCAATTTTCTATTAATAATTTGTTGATCATTAAGGCTCCATAAGCTGTTTATTTGTGGTAATTTTTAGATTAATTATATTTCTTAAAGCTATTTCTTTGTTAATTCTGAACAGAAGTATTCAAAAAAAAATACCACGTATTTTATAATAGCTATTTGTGTAACAAGGGTACACTATCAGCTGTTTAAAATGGATTCTACGCCTGTTTTTGGATGTAAATACATTTTCTTTGAGTTCCTTTTCATAATTCACAAAAAACTCATTTTGACACTGAAACAAATATGTTCGCAAATTATCGCTTTCTTTTTTTCAAAAGTGAAAAAAATCCAAATTTTCACTAGTGATTATAACGACAAATTACAAAACTTAAATCAATGTCAATTTGACTATTCAAAAAAGTCATAATCTACGAACAAAAATTGTCTCTTTGCCAAAATTAAGGTGCAAAAAAACTGCATATTTTATTGATCTGGTGAGTTCCAACGACCGTTATAACGATAAACAAATAAACTAGCCTTGCGGCTCGTATTTTACGCTCGTTTCCTTCTTAAAAAGCAGCTGATTTTATACTCTTGTAGCACAAATAACTATTAAAATAATTTACAAAAACCCCCAAATTCTTTGAATTTTTCTTTTTACAAATTAGATTTAGAAGTCACATATCAGTTTCCAAAATAAAATGAGATTGACATAAGTAATTTGTGAAATTT
Source organism: Clogmia albipunctata (assembly GCA_001014945.1). Lineage (NCBI taxonomy): Eukaryota > Metazoa > Arthropoda > Insecta > Diptera > Psychodidae > Clogmia > Clogmia albipunctata. The sequence continues at coordinate 14,926 of JXOV01013819.1, forward strand.
AAATGCACAAATTTACTGTTTTCTACTTTTCAAATGAAAACGATGGTTTTTACCTTGGTATAATAAAACATTCCCGAAGCACGGTCAAATGGGAGGTTTAAATTCGAAATTTTGAAACAACTATTTTACACATTTTTAGTTTTTAATTTTTTTTATTTATATACAGGACAGTAAAAATGCTCATGCGTGTCAAAGTCTTTGCAGCATAGAAGGCATTCGGTCAGTGGTGAAAACCCATGTGAGACACCATTAAAGTAACTGTGATGCCCAGTTATAAACAGCAGAGCAACGGTCCATTGACTTCAATTGTTCCCTCAATAAAATTTTCGGCTATCTGTAATAGTCCATATCCATTACTTTCGAAAACCAGGTTATAGATTTCCTAAAAACCTCCATGATTATTTTGTTAGTTTTTCGAAATAATTGGTCACTAATTTAGGCATCCAAGGGTCAATTTACCAAGCATTAATACNCTTCAATTGTTCCCTCAATAAAATTTTCGGCTATCTGTAATAGTCCATATCCATTACTTTCGAAAACCAGGTTATAGATTTCCTAAAAACCTCCATGATTATTTTGTTAGTTTTTCGAAATAATTGGTCACTAATTTAGGCATCCAAGGGTCAATTTACCAAGCATTAATACAGATAGCAATTGAACGAGTAATTAGCTTCTCCTTATTTTTTATGAAATTCTGTTTCATTAATAGTTTTAAAAAATATACATTTACGCTAACAGTTTCATAAACGCTAAATAAACTTTGGTTAATAGTTTAAATTTCCAATGCTAATAAAACGTACATATTTTAATACAAGTAATACTTAATTTTAAAAATAATATGATATACTTTTTAAGGATTTGAACAAACTCAATAGTTCGTATTATTTTTTGTGAATATTTTAATAAATACTTCACAAAACCAGTTTATATTTAGGTTTATATTTTAACATCAGACCTGCATCCCGGTAATCCAATCAATAACAATTTGATGAAAAACAGCTTAACTCTATGGCCACCTAATCGGCATTAATTAAGATTAAAAGCTCACCTGAATCAATAAAGGGGGTTTCTGTTGACAGAAATAGGGTAATTAACACTTTAATGAAATGAGCGCAGAAGCTGCGGAAGTGAAAATGTCGGAAGCAATTGGCAGAAATCAGCAGGGAATTCTAGGCTGTCTAGGTCTTTTCCTCTCAAGTACACTTCACGTTTCTTCCCTTTTATAACCGTTTTAATTTATTTTTATTTCGGCCCCTTTTTCGTATTTATTTGTTCATTGTTTCCCTGGAAGGAATCAATAGACATTAAAAGCTCAGATGGGATTCTCATCTGGAGCAGCTGCCACTTAGTATTCGGGTCAGAGAGGTGCCGATTTAAAGCTGTATGTAAAAATCGCTCCTCCAACAATAACAATCCGTCTTGGATTCGTCTTCGCTTTCAATCGGCTAAAGTGCCTTACGCCAAAGAGTCATATTTCCCGTTAAATTGAGTACGACTCCAAAGGTTGAAGGATTACCGAGATCTGTTTTTGAAAGGCGTATAAAATTGAATTTAGGTAAACCACATTTTTCATATATACACTCTGTCGAGGAATCCTTTCCAGCGTTAAGGTGTTGCCCTTCAACAGAGAAATCTCATCCTTGTGTTTACGTCTTCACTTTCTGTCCTAATAAAACTTTGATTGCGGTTTAACCCAATCCTTCCGCCAGCCCCTTTCCCATTCCACGCTCCTTCATACATCACATGCTCGCCGTCGACGACACGCCTAAACTCAGGATCATAAAGACTGCTATTTTTTATTTGGAACAAAGCGCGAAAATAGGAAAAAGTCAGCACGTGTCGATTATCGTAATCCCATTGAAGGAAATAAAGTGCTTTAATTTGGAATACACATTGAAACTTTGTTTTGATTTGGCCCACATTTTCTTAAATATACTCTTACAATCATATAAAACTTATTATTTAGAAAAATGTATTCATAAACACTAATTAACAATAAGGTTGTAAAACTGTGTGTGTAGTCAAACGTCATCAGCCGGATACAAGAAAATTAACGATAATATTGTATAAAAAGGGCTTTTAAAGTGATTAAATACATGTAATAACAATTTCAGACAATAACTTTTGGGTCTAATTAGTTGAATAACATTATTTTGTCCCGAAATGCGAAAATATCGCAAAAATTCTCTCACCCAATTTAGTCAAAATGTATTGAAATATTAAGAAAATAGTGTTAAATTCGGTACAAGATAGAATCTAGATATCAATATACATCTGTCTAGTCTTCATTCTACCAATAAAAAACACCAACCAGATTTACACATGTATTTTTCTTCCGGCTGATGACGTCACGTAAAATCCGGACAACTTATACAAGTTTAAGCTGCTTTGGTATTCATCATCATTTTCTGAAATAGACCAAATATGATTAAATGCAAATCTTCATTACGTAATCTGAAGAATTAAATGTACCACTTTGGCATTTCACAATTGATTTTCAAATCAATTTGCGATGATGGGATTAGCATCACGCGCAAATGACTCCAAAATTCACCCCATAACCGAGAATTCAATCTCTTTCCGGATCAGCTCTGACTTTTATTAATGAAAATAGAATATTTCCATGGGGTCTGAAAATACTTTATCAACAACAATTACTTTTTCCTAACTTTTATAATATAGCTAACAAATAATTTATTTCAATTTTATAATAAAACTATAACATGAATTTTAAAATTAATTTTTTTTATTTCAATAACAATTTTAGTTTAGTTTTCCTCAAACTGATGGTGAATAGACAATTATTTACTATTTTCAGACAAATAACTATTACATTTCCTATCTTTTTCTTACTCTCATTAAAACAAACTTAAATTTGGATAGAAACGAGTTTTATTTATAGAGAAATTTCCTTTTCCCCTAAAACTTACGAAACAAATAATTAAGATTGACGACTTTAATTGCCCAAATGGGAATTTGTCTCGAGAGTTTAAGAGACATATTTACATTTTTCTATCGACTTTTATACTAATTATCTTAATTAATGTCAATCATTTGGTTTTAGAGCTTAAAATTGTTCTCCAAATTAATTTAATGCCATTTTCAGGGAGAAATTTAAAATTATATTAATTATTACAAATTTTGCTAATGACATAAATTAATTTTTAAATATGTACAGGACATAATTTACCAATTAACTTTGAAGCTCCTCCAGTGAACATATCACTTGATATATTATTAAAGGAATTTATATTTTTTCTACGAATATTTTTTTCAGTTAAGTTTATTTTTCAAACTATAATAATAATAACTTTGAGTTGCAAATCATTCATAATATTTTTCTTATTGCCTTCCCTAATCAGGTTGTTAACGTGCTGCAAATAATATTTTCTAAATTTAAATACAAGCAATTCAAAATTTAATTGTGTGTGACTGGGAGACCTAAGGCGTTTTATAATTTTTAAGATTTATTATTGTTTTTAAGAATGTTTCTTTACTATGAAAAAGATTGGATTACTTAAATATTTATTTTACAGACTCTTTAATTGTAGACGTTTACGTTGATCTGCTCTGTAGTTTAGCAGTTAGCACTTAGCACCCTAGACTGCCTCCTCGAGGTTGTGGGATCAAATCCCGGACAGATATTTTTCTAGCGCGAAGCAGTTTCCATTTGTGTATATCAATAGCATTGCGAAATAATATTCCTAGCGAATTATAAATAAGTAATGGCACAAGAAAATGGGCGGATTTGACTGGATCCGTTTACAACTGGTCTTGTTCCGTAATGGAATGTCCTGGGATGGTTTATTGTTATTTTATTTTACGTTTAGGAAACTTAATAAAGAGCTTAATGGTTCTAAATATCCATTTATTAATTACCCGTTAGTATTATATATTATCAAAGTGATAAACTTTCTTTCATTATATATTATACAAATATCTACGCTTTTCTGTTTGTTATATTTATTCGTTGCAACGGCGAAAATTGAAGAATCAAATCTAGATTTCTGAAACTGTTTTTAAACTCGAAAAGTAACTAATATTACAAACGTCAAACATAGCTGTCAATTCACATTTTCTTTTTTTCCAAAAATTGCACAAGAAAAAGAATCCGGCTAAAAACAGCTTTAATTTGTAACACAATCTAGCTCAAAAAATTTGTAATTAACTAAGGGAAAAAGAGACAAAACATCGGATGCTCTCCCTTTTACTAACTGCAACTTGTATAAGCGTTTCTCTGTTTCGCAATGAGGGCGGGCATAAGTGCCTCTCAACCTACCTAAGAGTGGGACACTAAATCTACACCAATGCACATTTTTTGCGGTTTTTCCTACTCTTTTCACTATTTCAGTCGATTAAATAAGCGAAGAGCACATGGTCAAGTTTGGTGTGAATATAAGTAAACAAAAGACTGAGTTGTCGTCACTTGCACTTGTTCTTGCAACTCTTTGTAGTAGTGATCTTGGCCATAGAATGGCTCTATAAAGCAATGGGTTTGGCTCCATTAAACGATGAGATTTTAATGTATTTATATACGGCCGATCCGTTCCTAGCCATTTTGGCCCAATAAAGCGATTGTTCCTAATAACCGTGGTCCTAATAAGCGGCGTCCACTGTATTATTTAATTGATTGATGATGAGTAGTGTTATTATTTGTTCAGAGGCAACAAACCTTTTTAAAATTCTATAATAATGTTAATTATTGGCCGATGAGATGGCTGGATACTTTTTTAAAATTCTTAATTTTTGCATATTTAATCCTTAAAAATCAAATTAATTACAAAATTTTAAAAAAGAGACTAATAAATATAATATAAATAATTTCCACAAAAACTGGATTTCAAT
>JXOV01013823.1:0-16121 GCA_001014945.1 Clogmia albipunctata
TTTATATCAAAATTGGGAAAAAATTATTTTCTCCACTCCCGTATCGAAACATTGACTTTACACCCTTGCAGTACAAATTACTATTTAAATTTTACTTTATGTATATCAATACGGCCAGCAATTGTGATAGGAAGGGAGAGCTAGAGCGATATACAAGGAGATGCGTTTAGCTGTCCACCATGCACCTGATGATACGTTATCGTGCATCGTTTCAATGATCTTATTCATGTATTTATATATGAATTAGGGCTATAATCCCTGAGCCAAAAATAAATTTGGATTTATATGAATGCCAAATGAGCTTAGGAAACGTTACAGATAGAAAAAATAATCTCAATTTTAATATGAACATCAATTAATTTGTCACCCGAGGAATAAAGCTAATAGCTCATTTCGTAAATTGCATATCGTCCGATAAAGAGATAGAAACTAATAACTTCAATTTATAATCGATAAACAATATCATATTGCAATTTTTCCTTCATCCACTGATATTTAGAATTATAATGAATTTAATATCATTATATTTAAAGCATTTTTTTTAAACACGGTGATAATTTTTCTCTAAGTTATTGCTCCACTGTATCATTTTACAGGTGTGAAATGTGAAAAAACCGAGATTAAGCTTCTCACTTGACGGAATTTCGTCAAGTGGTTATTCAGCCAGTACACTATTTAATTCAAGCGTCTGAAAGATCAATTTATCAGAACGCTACACTCTATCATGAATTTTTATTGATCGATTGGTATCGATCATCATTGTGATCACGACAGCGGCATCGTTATTGCTTCGAGACAGGTTGTTTCGAAATTTATAAGCGGACTTTGACTACACTCCATACAACAGTTTTATCGCCGTTAACCAACACAAAGACGTCGACTAGCTTCCAGCGGATCGTTATAAAGCAATTTCAGCGCTTCGTTTAACGATCAGGTAACAGTAGGTGAGAGAAGTTGGCTGCGATCAGACGGCAATCGGAGTTCGAACGCGATAGGCGGTTAAGTTTTGTTTCTTACTTTGCGAAAAGTTTTCACTGTGATCGCCGCTCTCGATCATGCAAATTGGTTGAACCAAGTCAATTACGTGTGCCAATTATTCGCAGCTCCGGGAACCAAAAAATCGTGTTTAAATTTTTTGGGACATCGAGACAAGTGCTTTCGTTTGAAAGACTTAAAAGAATTCTGAGATCATTTCCAACTGTGGATCAAAGTTGATCAGTGTTTTGATTTGTGTGACGATTTTAGAAGAAGTGGTTGTGTTGACTTTGTTTGTTTCTTCTATTTCAAACCCAAAGTGGCTTTAATTAATTTAACATTCCAAAAGAGTTGCCGTACGAATGCACTTGAATGATCGACAGTGATCGTTGGTGACTATTTTCTGTTGGGCGTTGCTGGAAGTGAGAGATAGAGAAAAAGTGTGTTTGATCAGCAAGATCAACAATAGTCTGTGATACTTAGTAGTATTCTTAAGTTTAATTTCGAAATATTTTTGCGCGCAGATTAGTGATTAACGCCCAAAAATGGAGGCTAAACCAATTTTTCAAGCGGTCGTAGAACATAAGCACGACGGCGAAGAGCACGGCCATGAAGATGAAGATAATCAGCAATTGTTAATCGCCAAAGGCACTGCTATGTTGGTCTTGTTCATCGCCACAATTGCCTTAGGAACTCTGCCTTTTCAACTGTCGAAATGGTTCAAGTGGTTCGACAAAAATAACGCAAATACGACCAGTGGATCCAGGACCAGTCTAGTAATATCCTTACTGTTGTGCTTTGGTGGGGGAGTACTTCTAGCCACAACATTTTTGCACCTTCTTCCAGAAGTTGAAGAAAATGTTGCAAGACTTCAGGAGACAAACTATTTGCCTCATTTCGAGTTCCATTTCGCGGAAGCCCTTATGTGCATCGGGTTTTTCACAATGTACTTTGTGGAGGAGATAGTCCATTTGTTCTTAAGGAAGCATGAGCATGACATGGATTCTAGAAAGTCATCAACCAGCGACGCTGGAGAGGCTTTCCGAAGAGGAAAAAGCATACGAGAGTCGACAATTCTAAAGAACAAACACCTAGAGTCTACTGACCTGAATGAAAGAAACGGAAGCCTGTCTACGGCTGACTTGATTAACAATGACATAGAGAACATGAAGGCCAGGGAGGAGTCCAGCACGTCGGATCCAAGCAGTGCCAACTACAATAGAATCCACAAGAGCATTAATGCAGGTCACGCTCATCTCCACGGACAAACCCACTTGCCGCAAGTCGAGGAAGACGTCATAGTCTCTTCCCTGAGAGGTTTACTGATTGTGCTGGCGCTTTCGGTTCATGAACTCTTTGAAGGTCTGGCTGTGGGTTTGGAATCCTCTCCGGGAAAGGTTTGGTACATGTTGGCAGCTGTCTCGGCACATAAACTGGTCTTAGCTTTCTGCGTTGGAGTGGAACTTCTCGTGACCAAGGCCAAAACCTGTTTGGCTATCACCTACATTCTGACATTCGCCGCAGTCAGCCCTATAGGCATCGGAATCGGAATGCTGATCAGCCACGGAGGTAACGAAGAGTTCTCAAATGTTCCTGCGGTTATTCTGCAAGGATTGGCCTCCGGAACCCTTCTCTACGTCGTCTTCTTCGAGATTCTCTCCAAAGACCGGTCTGGAATGGCACAGTACACATCTGTTCTTCTTGGCTTCTGTGTCATGTTCGCCCTTCAATTTGTCGGTGAGTTAAAGCTTGGTTTTTTTATTATTTTATTTCCGAAAGAAAATAAGGCTGTACAAATTGTTTTATTGTACTTTTTTACTCTACACCATACTTCAAAATTCACCGCCATTGAAAGGCTGTTTCCAATTTCACTTTTGTCAAGTCAAGTTTATTTGCGAAATTTGCCGGCCTCAAGCTCGGAGTGACATTGTTGCATTTGCCACACATTAAATTGCTCTCTCGAACGATTGGCCCCAATGAAAGGAAAACCGAGCAAAGAAAACGGCAGGTGCTCCCAACGCAGCACCGGAAGTCTCAAATTTTGTTTTCAAAATACATAATTATTAAATAATTCTCACAGACCCACAGTATTCTTTAGCGTCGGGTTTTAAATGAAGTTTTAAATCTACTTGACGATTTGGAATTTTTGCATATTAAACTTGAGTCACAAACACATTTTTCATCTAAAAAATTAAAAGTTATTGACATTTTAAAAATATAAATTACGGTTTATTTCAAAATGTTTACAAAATTATTGCTTTATCGATTAATAACAATTTCGTTGGACTTATTTAGGTTAATTTTTAGAGCAAAATTAATGACTCATTTTAGGGCAAATAAATTTTAAATTAGCAAACAAATATTGATAAATTTTAAATACAAATTGTGAATAAATCAACAACCTAACGAGTTCAATGATTTATTTTAAAACAATATGACTTATAATTAACGTATTTCATACGTTTGAGAGCACAAAATTGTATGGATTTAGTTCGAAAAATCAAGAGATTTTGTAGAAACTTCGGGGTAGTTTCGAATTATCTAAGGTTTGAATTATCGAGAGTCGACTGTATTAGTATATAAAAGTAAATCAAAGAACACTTAATATTTAAAATTTTCGGAAATTACCGGTACTTTCTAAAGGGACAGTGCCAACAGTTCACTCGGAAATTCCATCAATGCCAAAATTTGCATTTCTTTTGAGTGCAGTGAATGGGAAAAAGACGTTTAAGGTGATCATTTGCGCGTAGTAACCAAAACACAATACGAAGCCTGGTGATGGTGGCGAAGAAAAACATTAGCGACCTAAAAGTTAATAACGCAACGTCAAAAAACAGTGAATGTTGGGAAATAACGAATAATAAAACAAAAATAATTGCCAATTATGCAAAATTCAGTAGATTTTTCATTTTTATATAATATTCGCGATTTCCCACGGCCATTGCCAAGGCGAAATAAATTCGATTTGATTGCCGACAATCTCAGCGATATGCCCACACTTAAATGAGCTACATTTTTACACTTTTTCTCTTATTATTTGTTGAAATAATTTTTATTATAATAATTTTGGAACAAATGAATAACGTAACGAATTACAACCTCCGCTTAGGTAAAGTATGCAAATGAGTTCTTTTCACTAAAATAAATTGTCAATATTTGCCAATTAGTCGGAAGTGGAAGCGAATTCCATTCCATAACAACATGAATCCACCTACTCCAAATAAATATTATGGCTCCACAGTCCAGAAAACACCCGTGTCTGATTTAATTGTTTATTTGCCCTGGACTTTTCACCAGACATTCATTTTACGCGAATGTTTCATTCGTTCGTTGTCAGTTGCTAAATGAATGTTCGTGTGATTTTATTTTTCGATGTTGGTTAACATCAGCCAAGGTCGTCGCTCAACACTCAATTAACTTTTGATCGAGTTACATTGTTAAACACAGCAGCCGTTGCCGGTTCGATAAAACAAAAGAGAATATGAAACCGTTCTCAATGTTGATCGTTTACGTGTATATTTCGAGATATTTTTATTACATATTACTTCAAAAAATTGCACAGAAAGCGCAAAAATTGTTTAAAAGGGAGAGGCCCACTAATTTGGTCATATTAGAGCGCTTACTAATTCTGTTTAACTTTATGATTTTTATTAAAAAAAAAAACATCAGTTCTCACCACTTTGAATTGATTTTGAATCCATTAGCAGAATTTACTCTTTAAAGCGCACACAATAAAGCTGTAAGTAGGGTCATGATTAAGTGCTCACCTACTGTCCACACAATTTTAGCTCATGCATCAAACAAAAATCACACACTGGGCCCATGTGCCACTCAATTTGATCACCGCTTATTTTAATCAATTTGGCATTAAATCGCAATTTCTACCATCAAACCAATTCTATCACACAAACTGATCTTTTGTACTAAAAATTCCCCAAATCCTTAAATTATACTAGAAAATACAATAACTGTCATTTTATAATTCAGGACACACCTACGGCGCCTCTAAAAACGAAAAAATTAAAATTTAAACTCAAATTAACTATAATAGTGCCATTATGATTAAACCACCAAAATTCACACTAAGTCGCTCTGTGCACATTTTCATGTGTACGAACTATATCTCCCGCCCATTTTCATGTGCGACTGTGCGTTTCGAAACCTTTGTCTTTCAAACTTTTCTATTCTGCTCCCGACCCTAATATAATCCAATTAATTTCAACTCTTAATCAAATTTTGAACAAAATTAAAAAGAAATACATGAACTAAAAGCATAACAAACGAATTATTATTACAATTTTAATCCAATTTACTAGACGGATATTCTAACACCTAAACTAAACAAACATAAATCTTCTTCTTTAAAAGAAAAGTGATTAAAATTTTGATTTTATTGTATAACAATTTACTTTAAAATAATTTTAAAAAAAGTACTTATTTTTATGGAAAATTTTATGTATTTAATGGAAAAATTTAGTTCTCACAGCAATAATTACAAATGAAACAGATTTGTATTGTTTTCTGGAATTAAAGAACAATTAGAAAACTAAACTACAGACAATCCCATTCCTCACTAACAATTTAATTGGTAAAATTACTTTCATTCTCCATTGAATTAATTGCATGATTCACTTAAGTCGTACTGCAGATGCTTTAAAATCGTATTTATGAAATTCATAGTCAACAACACTTTCCGTAGATTTAATTTAAAGCGCTTATGAATATTATATAATTTAAATAATCCCAAAATAATTAGTTATATGATTATGCAAATATTGGCTAATTACCTTGTCAGGTTTGTTTTAATTATAATTTTGTTTGATACAGCGACAAAGCAACTGATTCATTCACGAATGACGATGAAAAATTACCGCGCGTTTTGAATTACACGAATCGAGCATAAAATTAAATTTAAAAAAATTACCATTACGATTATAATTGATCATGTTTACGAGTTGTAAAACTGAGGTATTACTAATTTTTTCAGACTCGAATTAAACTTTAACAACGATTTAAATACTAAATGGAATTTCCATAAAAAACCATTTTTTTTTATAAAAGTCAAACGCCATAATTAAATGTTACAATGTAGATTTTTATTACAAAACTAAAATACTATAATTTAGAATTATTCACAGTCTCTGAGAAAAATACCAGTATAAATTAATTACAAGTTTATAAAACAATATATTCGATTTGGTTTTTACGTTCACGTGATTGTAACTAATAAATACTGTCCAGAGGTTTTTATTAAAAGTAATATGTAGTTAAAAATTTAAAAAACTCTAAAATGTATGTGCAATCTTGAAATGCATGCTAAATTTACACATATTCAATCATCTAACTTGAATTTAAGGATGTGCGGCGTAAAACACCCTTAGATCTTCTTAATATTTCAATTTAGACACAAAATCAAATAGTTCAGTGATATTTATATTATTTTCATAAAAATGTTTAATTTTATTTACCTACATTTTCGTAACAAAATTTAACGTTCACATATTTCTTCCATTGTTTAAATAAAATTAAAAAAATCTTTTGTTCGCTAATTTTTATAAGCGTTTAGTATATATTCCTGTAAATAGTTAATTTCAATCAATTAAATTTTAAGAAAAAAAATTAAGACGGTATTACATTATTAAACCGTAGGGTTATTAAGACCATGAGCGTAGCGAGTAGTTTTTATTAACATTTCACCGTTTTCTGATTGATTAATTGGAATAAGGTACGATAGAGGGTCGATAAGACATCTATCCGCGCAAACCGTGCCGCGATTTCTCATTTTTGCAATAAACGCTATATTTGACGCAATTTAATCACAATCCGAATAGCTTTTTTCATCATTTCGGAGTTGTGACAAACCTGCCAGTGTGTTCCTAAGCAGAAAAATACTGTCTAATCGCCTATGTTGAAAAATAAATAAAAAGACCCGTCCTCGAAGACATTAATATAAACAACTTTTTCAAGGGCAATATTGAAAAATTCTCATTTATTGATAGTGTTTATCGCAAAACACATGTCAACATAGTACTTCTTTTATTTACAACGGATCTTAATTGAATTGCGAGTTTTATAAAGGAAATGAGCAATACATTTTGCTGTTTTGTAAATGGAACAATACTTTTAAGAACTTCATAACGATAATTGCGATGTTGGTGAAATGTTTTTCATTATTACGTGCGAGTTCCGATTAATAAATTTGTATTGCGATGTATTTATTTGAGCGTTGCGAGAAGAAAAGCTTAAATATTTGTTAAGACTAATTTTTATACAACTTAATCATGAATGTTATTTGATATTACGTGATGTCCACTCGATTTAAATGCATTAAAAAAGACGATTTGTTGTGTTTAAATTTTGAGATGGTTGCAATGAACCAACTCTTAGCTAACGATTGGTTTTATTCGCCTCTTTCAAGACATGTGTAACCTGAAATTATTCAGCAATTAAATTGCTACACTTTTGGTCTCTCGTAACAATAACATAATTTCGGTGCTAAATAATTATTGGTCGATGTGGGTCGTTACCCACAATAAATGGCTACAAATCTGGTCTGGAGTGGGGTGAGGTCGATGAAATTTGCATTGAAGCCGAGCGAAACGAAATTTTCGGATATTTATTTCCTTCCGACCTTGGTCAATAATTAATTCAGTAAGCTATTGTTTACCTTTTATGAAATTGGAAAGTGTTTACAAAAGAAATGAGGTTTTAATAAGAACATGTAATAAAAAATGACATTGTGTTTTATTGGCATATGTTCTTGCAATTTTTATAAATTATTATTTTAAAAAATTGGCAAGTTAAAAGTTAAAGTTCTGAACTAATTTCCGTTAAATTTGAAATATTATAACCTGCAATTTGAAGAAATAAAAGATAGGGGGCACAATTAAGTGCTAAAAATTTAATTACTGAACTCTACAATCTGTTAGATGCAAGTTTATAGGTTCATAAAACAATAAGCCTTTAAAACGCCGAAAAGTCTAATACTTGGGCTAGACTTTGCAACATTGTATAGCTCTCCTATCTCCAAAACATTGCGATCAATTCCAATGGCCACGCGTCCACTTGAAACGAGATTCTAATCCAGAGTTGTTATGAAACTTGAAAGCATTCCAGTTACTAGCAGAAGTCAATCATATCTTGAATTTGTCAATTATTTGATAATTCAGTCGCTTTGTTCGAAAGTTAAGTACCTCTCCGTATTTTTCTAAAGATTGTAAAAACCAAATTATTAACCCTTAACTGCTCTTAGCGCACCAATAAAACAATAAACGTATTATCTTCCAATATATGATAAATATTCATTGATAATTTCTCAAGTAGTTTTTATCGACCAATTTTACGATTATGATAGAAAGTAGAGTAAAATGACAAACAGAAATCTTCAATATTAAGAAAAAAATATCAGACATCTTCAATGAAGAATGTCCATCTCTCAAGGGCCAATAAATTATCACCAATTATTGATAAGATACCCTTAACATGAATGGGAATGACCATGACCTATCTTGTTGATTAAAGCCAATGGAAAATTTCCAAAAAGAAATTATGTTCAATAGAAAATAATTAAATTTAATAATTAATGCAATTATCACTTTCTAAATTAATAATAAATTACAATGCAAATTATTGAATTTCCAGTTAATATATTAATTATCAAAGCCGCTTAAAGAAAAGTTAAGCACATTGTTGTTGTGCTACGTCATCATTGACTGTGAAAAAATAAAAGCATAAAATGTTTAAGACCTTTTTGTACGAAATATTAAAAAATTTAGCTTAAAACATTACAATTTGAAATCAAGCTCCATTTTTCTGAATTGCAAAACTTCTCATATCAGTTAATGGGTAATATCAATTGCTATTTGTTAATTTCTGAAAGTAATAATTACCTTGTGACATCATTGGATGACTTTTGTAATCGGAAACAGCCTCTTCAAAGATAACCTATTTTTAGAATCTTGTTTTATCCCAGATAAACCAAAAAGTAATTGAAACCTCTTCTTCTTTCAGCCGGCGGTCATAGTCACAGCCATAGCCATGACGATGGGACGGAGGAACATACTGACGATCTTCTCCGCAGTGCTCATCACCACCACCACCATTAAGACTGTCGACAATCGAGTCGATTTCGGTGCCATTTCAAGTCAAGGATGGATCAAGTGTCAGAAAAGGGAGGGAAGAGGACGGACAGAATCCAATCAGACCACCACTCTTAGCTGTAAATAATCTTAATTCTATGACCTGTAAATAAAATAATTGTAACAAAGTATAGAAGGATATTTTTTTAATAATAAAACGCCAATTTATTCCTAAACAAAAAGTCCTTTATTTCCAAATTCTCTTAAATAGTTGGGTTTGTATTGATTGCATTGCGGTCAAAAGTAAGTGGTGATTGATCGTTGTCGATCGCGACGTTTTATTATTATTCATAATAAAAAAGAATTAGAAGATCGATTCACATATTTTGTTTTAGGAAATCCCTTCGTTTTGCAATTAATATTCCTTAAGAAAAACATTGGTTTGTACGAATCTCATATCTCAAATAATAACAATTTTCGTGATCTCGTGATATGCACTCAACATTGATCGTCTTTCAAAATGCAAATGGCGTCGCACACAAACACACATTATGGGCTATAGATTGTTAATAGTTCCTTCTTATTATTTTCTTTTTTTTTGTAGACATAGAGCTTTTTATTGGCATACATCGAAATAATAGATAATCGCCATTTTCCCTGCTAAACAACTAAGTCAAGTTTACAACGTTGTGATTTGCTTTCTTTCTTTGTTATCTTACATCAATACAGAGTTTTGTTGTATCCCTTGCAACTTACTTATTCAAAGGACATTTGTCTAATTATTCATTTATATTTGGATCGACGATTGAAGAGGAGTTTATCTTCTAACACAATTCGCGATTCTTTTTTGTTTCTTTTTAAAATTAAAGAGGATTTAAAGTATTTTCAAGATCCGACCTGGGTACTTGGTCGGGTTTCTAAATTATATGTAAAATACAGTTGTGGCTGGGCGTTTCCGTCCAGGAGGTGGCGGCGAGATCTCGTTTAGAAGCGCCCTCGACCAGCAGGACTTCGCGATCGGAACCGGTTTCCACCGCCTCCGCTGCTCCGTCCTGAACCGAAATTACCCCCCCCGTAACCGCCATCGCGATTGTCGCGGTATCCCCCCCCACGGCTTCCAAAGCCACCGCCCCCATTTGAATCATAACCTCCCCTTCCTCGACCACCCCCACGAGGTCTGAAGCCTCCTCCACTTCCCCCACCCCCTCCGCTGCTGCTTCGGCCTCCGGAGAAGCTGCTGCCTCCGGGACCTCCGCTGCGGAAGCCGCCGCCGCCCCCAGGCCTACCTCCACCCCTTCCAAACGAGCCACCGCCTCCCCTGCCCCCTGGACCACCGCGCCCGCCACCGCCGCCAAAGCGACCTCCACCTCCGCGAGAATTACGAGGCCTTCCCTTGGAAATTTCAACGCGCAACTTGGAGCCCAAGACTTCGGTGCCGTTCAAAATATGGCAAGCCTTCTCGGCCTCATCCTGGTTCTCGAACTCGACGAACGCAAAGCCTGGAGGGTTGAAAGCCACCCAGACCGAGTTCAATTTACCAAACTTGATAAACTCCTCCTCCAAGTCCTCCTTCTTCACTTTGTCGGTCAAATTGCCGACATAGACGCGAGTTCCCTTACTGTCGCTCATTTTTTGTAAAAATCTGTTTTCGGGCAAGTTACTTGTACTACTTTTAGCAACTATTACAAATTACTCTCCAAGATCTACTGAATCAACTCAAATATTTGTCTTTTTGTTAGATAGTTTTTAAAAGATAATTACTGGATTTGTGTGTGCCTGTCGCCGCCGAAGATCGAAGAGAGCGCGTCGAACGTAGAGCGTGCGTTGTGTAGTAGAGCGTAGTTGAGAGTAGTCGTAGAGCGCTGTTGTTTTGTGTGTGCTTCCGTCGATTGCGATCGATCAACAATGTGTGAGATTCGTAGGGATGCGCAGATTCGTCGTTTGTTGGCCGCGTAACGCCTCGCAGTACTGTGAAATTGTCGTAGTGGTAGAGATTGTAGATTTTTTATGATAATATCGATTGAGAAACGTTTGAACGTTTTATTGGTATTTTTTTATATATAGAATATTATTCAGTCAAATCAAATAGTCAATCAAATTCAAGGCAGATACAAGATATATAATATATATATAATTAGGAATATGAAATTGGTAAAATTGAATATTCGTCAAACGGCCATACAGATATCGTGTGTATTTTAGTCTAATTGAGATAGATATAGAGATATATATTTATAAAATAGAGAGAGAGCGGGGATCGGGATGTTCTTGTATACAAGTGTCTTCGGTGTGATTATTAAATTATGGGAAGAAACATCTAATTCAAACTAAATTAAGGAATTTGCGGAGGAGTCGCATTTTTTCAGGCGCAAATAAAAAGAATTATGTTCGTGTCTTTCTATGAAACACGTTTGAGCTTTATTGCTATAATACTTAAAAGTGACAAATGAGATTAATTCCAAGAAATAAGGAAATTAAATAAATCATATTTTGCTATTGTTCCTCCATTTCTTATACAAATATTTATAAAACAAAAGGTGTTAATTAAATGCATCAGGTGATGCACCGGCAACAAATTTTCTAGACTTAAATTGCAGTAAACATCAAAGTTTATCACTAAACAAAGAACAATAATTGTTATTCATATATCTAAACAAGTGTTTGAAGAACACATGATGTCGTTTTAGTTTTGTAAATAATATTAAATTGTGTTTATTTGTAATCATGAACATTTCTTGAAATTTGTATTCAAATTATAAATAAATTGGATTTTATTTTAAATAATTTAAGAGTAATTGTTAAAACATTAATATTTGTAAATTTATTTCAAATGAATAAAAAAAATATTGATTGAAATTTAAAAAATATAATAAAATACTTCAAATATGAAATAAAAAATATTTCAATAAATTCTTTAAAATTGTTGTTTTCATGAATGAAAAAAAAATATTAAAGTCAAATATACATGTTTATGATCATACAAAATAATCAAAGAAAAATGTTTTAACAATCAAACTGAAACTAATAAAAGAGTATAAAAACTATAAATATACAGTCGACTCTCGATAACTCACACTTAAAACACTCTTATAAGGAAGAAGCTTTAATCCACGTAACGATTTTCTCCCTTCAAGACAAAATTTTTTTTTCCAATAATTTTAAAGAATTTACTTTGATTATTTATACAATTCTGTTGAAAAATGTTTAAATTTTAGTAGCCAATGCTTCCTCTAGAAATTGTTTTATAATCGTAAAATGTTGAATAAAATATAATTCACTACCCTCAGACAATTACAAATCGTGTAAATACACAAAATTAGTACTTTGTACCAAAATTCAACTACTAAGAATTTTAATTATTGATCTTATTAGCTAAGAAGAAAATATATTTTGACGTTTCTCATGCCTCTACTAGAAAGTAGTTGTTTAAATAACTATTATAAATGAATTTGAAAGGATGCACTAGTTAGTTGAGAAAAAAATACTTTAATAAAAAAAAATTCAACAAATATAAATAAGAATGCACTTTACTGGAACATTTATAAAACCAAATTGGCATTATTAGTTAACTTTGCTGATACATTATTTTATTAATTTTGAATAAATTAAATCGAAAATTTAATAAAAAAAATGATATTTTTCAAATAAAATTTTAACATTAATGTTTCATACCAACAATGAAACATAAAAAATTAACAAAATATATGATAACATTGATATATATTTTACAGAGGTTCGACTTATCGAGAGTCGACTGTAAGTACATGAAAAAAAAAAAATTAATAATAATGGATAAAATTATGAATTACTTCAAAAACTATTACAATAAAGGCTACATTCTACAGAAATATTATTTTAAAAAATTATACAATAAAATAAAATCAAAATTTGAAAAAAAAATACACAAAGGTAAGAAAATTCAAACATTTGAATAAAATTTAAATCTGACAATAAATGTACGTAGTGCCTATAAACACTACTGATCTACAAATTAATTAATTGAAAGATTATAGAGCTCAAACGGATTCAGACGTGGGAAGACAGAGAGGGAGGAAACGATTGCATTTACTAGAAAAATGATGATTAGATGAAGAACAGAGATGTCGGTATTGCAGACTAGATGAAATGCGGTTGCTGTTGTAGGGTTTTTCTCTACGAAACCTTATTACAGCGGTCAGACTTTGTGAGGCTTTACGGGTTGTGTTTTTTTGCTGGTATTTACTTTTTCGCGTAGTAGAAATAAAATTGGAAATTCAACAACAAATTGCAAGCACACGCACACACAACAGCTTTTATAGTCGTATTTTGGTTCACCCTATGGACATGCAGAGGCAATAAGTGCGATGAAATCACGATTTTTTTTTGTAGAAATTACGTTTTAATCAAAACTTAGGAAATCAATCAAGTAGCCAGAGTATTTCATTCACTCATTTGATCAGAGCCGTGCTTGTGACTTGTTTTCAAAACGCGCTTGCTGCGATTCATCTTTGATTTTTTGCGGCGAAGAACAAAAAAATGGAAGAAGAAAAAAGCCGGCAAAGTATTTCTTTACTCCATAATAATAAAACGCGGATTTTGCGGTGTGGAACTGAGTTTTGGCCCACTGATAGCGATGTTTATGAACTTTTAGGCACACTACAGCGACAAATTCGCACGCTTCGGCACAAAAATCGAAATTTATTTCTCGAGCCGGACATTTTCAATAATAATATTATTTTTCTAAATGGCGGCCTACTACGACGCTTTTTTCAACAAGGCACATTTCCAGCTTTTCCATTTTTCACGGCACTTTCAGCGCTTTTCCACTCAACAATCAATCTCAGTTTGCTTCTCTTTCAATGGATAACAACAAAACCAACTTAAAAGTAATGGACTAAGCGATTTTCAACTCAAAAACTTTGGTCAGAAAATTATCGAAGATTTATGATGAAATAGTTTGCTTTTTACCAGCTGGGCCTAATTCTGCGACGAGTTAACGATTATGGGCGACGATTTCGATGTTTTTCACAGGTTTTACGGCGTTTTAAGACGATTTTCAACAATTTTCCAAATTTTTTCACAGATTTCAACCCTGCTTCCTTCGATTTTCACTTTTTTTGCCGAACAACAACAAAATCGGCAGTTTCAATTCAAAACTACAATAAACTGTCAAAATTTAAATAACCAATGGGGGCGCTACAAGTCAATAAAGCAAAATATCAAAGCAATTTTGACAGCTACAAAATTTGAATAATATCAACAAAAATAAGTCGTTAAAAGAAAAGACCGGTTAAAAGTAAAAAATCTAAAAAATGAATATAATTCGATTCAAAATCAATAAACAGTGATATAATTGTGTAAATAATATCAAATATTAATGCACTATTGTTGATGTAAAACCATAAATATCCTTTTTTACGCAGGCGCAAAATTAATAATATTTTTCGCATTATCCGTTCTTTAATTCAATAAATAGCACTATTCAGAGGGATTAGAACGGTAAAAGTGGTTTGTGGGTAGTATTTTGATTGTAAATCAATGAAGTTATCGTGTTAAAACGGTGAAAAAAGTGTTTTTGGAGAGTGCTTTGAAACTGGCAAAAATTGGTCTTTTGTGGCGAAAAATAGCAATAAATCGTGAATGAGTGTGGGCGAATGATGCATTGTGAAGGATCTGAGTCAGTTTGAGGAAATTTGTAACCCTTTTGGAGGAGTTTTTCCGATGAAAATGAAGACAAAACTGATTTCGTTGGTTTGGAGGGGATCAGCGGCTGTGGATCCCAGATTCTCGGCCGTGATGCTACCGTGGACGATGAGAGACATCAGGAACAGGGACACCTTTATTAAGGTACCGATTAACTCGAATAAAATCGATTTTTATTAAGGAAATTCTCGTTAAATTTCAGCTTTCGATTGGAATCGAAAATGGAATCTTGGAGGCCTACAACTCCGATTTTGAGCTTCAGTTCAAGCACCAGCTGCGCCATGTCATCGGAATGTGCAAGTGGGTATCCCTATAAACCAGTTTCAATCCTCCAACCGCTAAATTATCAAACTTTTCTTTGCTTTTCTTTAGAATGACGCGAAAAAACGACGGCCGAAACAAGAGCTTCGAAACTGGAGTTGTCCAAACAAAGGGCAACTTTATGGAGGTTTGGAGCAGCACCAGTGGTATTATCTACCTCTTGAAAGATCCCAAGGATCCCCTCCTACACATCCACCTCTTCGAATCGGAGGCAATAGACGAGGTAGGCGCTAAATCCACTTTTTTCTTGACCTTTCCCAAGAAAAGCAAACAAAACCCCAAAACAATTAAATTGTCGCTGATAAAGAGAAGGTCATTGGCATTTTTGCCCACTTTTTGTGCTCGGATTAACCTATTAAACGTGTTTACATCCGAGCGAGGCCAATTACTGCTTTATTGGACAGGAAGATGTCACAATCTGACCCGTTCGTTACGGAATCTTTGGACAATTCGACAATTTTCACTATTTGCTTCTTCCAATGAATTCAATTCCTTGTTTCGCGGGTTTACTGGAGTTTTAAAGTTAATATTAAATTAGAAAACCCATTAAATAAGATTTAATTGCTTTCAGCAAAATTGGATAATTTTTAAACAAAAAGAATATAATGCTGTTTTCTTATAAAAAAAATCCATTACAATCCGCTTATAATGACAACGAAGGGACTTGATAAACACATACTATGCATCTCATCTCCGTTGTTGAATAGTTTTGGAAAAATAAAATAAAGATAAATCAAAACACATAATGTATGTGATAACAATTATTAGGCTCTTAATGGTTCTTCTTAAACTTTCTTTTCTCCATCACGTCCATTTACTTTAGTATTCTGTACGAAACATGGTTAATTAACAAAGAGGTTGCGCCGATTTTCTTTTCAGACTTTACTCCTAAATATAAGTAATTTACACAATTTCTTTACTTTTTGATGGACAAACAAATAAATTGACGCCAGTAGATTTGTTGATTATTTCCATACATCCTTTCTTTAACTGTTATCTTAAATATTTATTTTACACTCCCGTATCGAAACATACACACACTCAGTGAAAATTTTGAATTTTTAT
>JXOV01013831.1:0-11049 GCA_001014945.1 Clogmia albipunctata
GTGTATATTTACATATGTCGATTTCTAACAGACATGTTACCAATTTATTGACGTATGGTTTTAAGAAAACATTTTATTGACGGCAATAAAGATAGTAGGTTTAAGTTTTTTACCATAATATTTATGGTTTGTTTCTATTTTAGAAATCCTTTTACTTGGAAGTTCAATTACACAAGATTTGAAAGACTTGGCAATGGTTACCGCTGTTTCGCGTAAACAAAAGTAGAACTACAATAAAATATCATTTCTTTCATATATTTCTGTTAAACAATTTTATGCATTTTATTAAATAAAACATTTTTGTCACAATTGACATGAAAGTAACATACACGTAGTACCTATTAAACAACTTAAAACAAAAAGGATATGTAGGATCAATATATTAATTAAGCCTGCCGTGACCAGGATTCGAACCTGGGTTACTACGGCCACAACGTAGGGTCCTAACCACTAGACGATCACGGCTTATAAAAGTACGACGAAATGCGATACTTTCACTAAATATCTGGACCAATCAACGAAAATCGAAGCGAAGAAAAGATACTTTCAAATGCTACAGTTATTGAACAAGTTTCGTTTATTTCAGACACTTAATTAATTCCACAAAGAAACTTGTATTGTATTATATTTTTAAATTACACACCTTATAATGTTTATTGTAATATTTCAGAAACCATTAAATTTTAATGTTGTTATTAATTTTTATCAATATTAATAATTATCAAAAAAGCCTCACGAAAAAATTAATTCTCAAAGCTGATGGCTATTTGGGCTCTTTCTGTAGCCCAAAAATTGTATCGTAAAGTTGAAAGTGAAATGAACTACGAAATTCGTACGAAATTATTGTTGAACTCGGCGAGAGAAAATTTCTCTTTTTTCTCCTCCTAAAGGGAAGAATGAATGAATTTGCTAGAGCTTTTTATTTATCTGTGCTTTTCTTTTTTGAATAGAACATTTTAGGGCATTAATACACACAGAATTATTATATTTTACACAGTTTATATACTATTTCAGTTTCACAAACACAATCTGTCTTTAGATGTCACACAAAGAATTGATCTAAGATCATAATATTTATCAGTCTTACAATATGTTATACGTTTCAGTAGCAGAGAAGTAAGGAGAATCCTTGGTATAATAAGAAAAAGGTAGAAAATACATAGCCAATGCTCTAGAAAGTCACTCATAATTACACACTGTTTAGTAATACATTATTAAATACCCGCAGTAACTCAAATTGATCACAAATCATTATTGTATATTTTGACAATTGAATAAAAACCCCAAAATGGACAAAACGCATGTTTTACGTCTGAAAAACCAAGGCAACATCTTTCAGTGGATCAAAATCCAGTACAAAAGTGCCATAACTCATCACTTACAAAATTATTTTACTTAAATCATTTTCTTTAGCTCACAGAGCCAATGTTAATAACCAAACTATTACTTTAAAATAAATTTTGGAATTGTAATAAATCATAAATAATTTAATTTATAATGTCTATTGAAATCCTAAATCCAATTAGATTCAAAGAGAACATTAAATGAATTGGAAATTAATTACAAATTCTTTTACTTAACCAGCAATTAGTGTGAAAGCAAAATTACCAAATTGCTGTGCTTTTATTAAGTGTTGGGGTTGTCTCCGTTTCTTTGAAATGTTTTTTTTTATACAAAGGTTACCTTATCTATTGTAGAAGAAGAGACAGAAACGTGTCCATCCTTTTACCTTTTATTGTCCACATTTAACTGAATTGTTACTTTTTTGTTTGTGGTGCCGGTCTTTAACCTTGATTAAGTATTGTTCTTTCCACACCATCATTCCAACTGTTGACTCATTATGATTGAAATTGAAAAAGAATGATTTAAGCAAATTGACTACTAAAAACCACTTCAGTAAACACAAACCGATTTAATTATTATAGATATAGACAGAACCTAAAAGACTAAAATGTTAAGTTTAAAGGACACAAATAGTTGTAGTTTAATTTTCACTTTAAATTAAATCCATGTTAACGTGTCATTCTAATCATATTTTGATTAATGTTTATCTTAACATGAAAGGCAGTGTCAAAGTTGTATTCAGTATTTTATTTCCTAGTTAAATGATATATTTTATATGTATATTAAGTTAAACAAAATATTCGCATTAAATACTTCAAATGATAACAAATCTTGAGTGTATCAATTATTTACGAGTATTTCACAGAATAAGCATATTATATTACATGATTTATAAAGAAACTTTATATAAGTACAAGTTCGATGCTCAGTATTTTTTCTAATAACCGATTTCTTTTGGAAACAAACTTTTTTTTGTAGAAACAAATATCTAATAAATATAATTGATATATTCAAAACACACATCCAACCAAGAAGTTTATTTCTTACTTACGGAAGATTTTCTGGGAAACAAAAAATTCTACCATACTGATTATAAAACAGATTAAGAACACAATTAATTTAAATATAGGCGAAAAGAGCGACCAACTCAGGTCATATTGCCGAATCTCAGATGGGAAGCGCGTACTTTTCTCCGTAAATTGTTGGGTGAAGCTTTTAATGGAAAAACTTTAGCCTATTCCCATTCCTGTCACTGCCATACTAATAAACATTCTCGGGCCATCTATTCTAGTACGGCAATTAATCAATCAGTATTTTTTTTATTTATTATTTTTTTTCTGTAATGTATAAAAATGACCATTAAACTAATTATTTCAAACAATTAATAACATACTATTAATACGAAGTTCATTATGTGGAGAAATCAACATCGACATCATTTAATTCATTGAATTACAATTACTGTTTTCTAATTTTAAACATTGATTTTTATTTGTAGCTCATAGCTTTATATTACCTTTAGAAAAGAAATCCTGTTATTACCCATAAAATAATAAAGGAGATGATAGAAATCCCATTTCATTCTCAAAGTTTTTGTTTTATATATCAAAGAACAACAAACGAACATAAAATTAAAATCACTCTTTCTTTTTCCAATGGTGTGACCCAAATGTTTTACGACTTACGGTAACCCACACGGGGTGTGTTACAGTGCTTTATGGAAAAACAAGGAGATAATTCAATTATTTTTAAATCTCATTTATAGCACCCACATAAATCATAGCACTTGCACGAAGAGAAATGTTCTTCATGGTTTTGTTTTTGTAAAAAATATATGAAGAATTTTATAATGTATAATGTCCTTGTATAGAACATAGACCTCCTTGTTGTGTAGGATAATTCAGCTATCATTCTTTAATATTCAAAAATTTAATTTAAAATTTTCTGTTTTATTCGATAAAGACACTCCCCGGTGACTTTAAAATCCATGTTTAGCTTTTCTTAAACTTGACGAATCCAACAAGAATTTTGAAAATTTAATATTATTTTTATATTATTTTTTTGTTATTTATTTTTCCCTTTCAATTCCTGTAAGGAACACGGGGGGTCTCAACCTCAACCAACAGGTTTTTCGACATTTCGGTGACTATTTCCACGTACTTTTCCGAGATTAGTGTCAGAAACTGGTCTCCTGTGAAGAGATTGCGACAAGATAGGTTTAGTTTGAAGGTCAAATTTGACAATATCTCGACGGAAATAAAACCTTTGTATTCTGCCTTTATAACAGAAGGTCTGTGCACTCATAATCTGTGTTTGCAGTTGAAACAGTAGCCTGGGTCGTGAGAGTTCCAACATCTTGATCCCAATGGGCATATCCGAGAAGATGACTTTAAAGTAAAAAGATTCTCAGCACCAAAGCCGCTCAACCTTGTATAAGTTGTCCGGACGTCATCAGCCGGAAGAAAAATGCATATATCAATCTGGTTTGTGGTTTTTTATTGTTCAAATGATGACTAGACAGATGTATATTGTTATCTAGATTCTATCTTGTACCGAATTTAATACTATTTCCTTAAAATTTCTATACTTTTTGACTGAATTGGGTGAGAGACTTTTTTATTTCAGCACTAAATAAGTGATTTTTAACTTATTATACTCAAAAGTTATTGTCTGAAGTAGTTATTAACCGTATTTAATCACGTTAAAAGTCTGTTGTTACAATATAATCACTAATTTTCTTGCATACAAAATCAAAACATGGAATGGTATCCGGCTGATGACTTTTCACGACAGATCCATACAATCTTATTGTTAATTAGCGTTTCTCAGCACAAGTTTAGTAAAGGACAGTTTCCAAGCCTCCATTGAAATATTTTATATTTGTGATTCCTTTAAATTTGAAGGCATTTTTAAGCGTAATATATTCTATATATTAATTATATACGTCTTTTTATATCACCTTCTTTGGAGAATAATGTTACACCTTCAATAAATAAATTCGTCATGATAAAACTTAATTATTTACTTATCCATTTTATTTAACTGAATAAGAATAAAACTGCAAAAATAACATGTTTCAACTTTATTAGAGATGGTACAGTTAAAATTTGGTACATTTATCAATTATTTTACTTTTAAAACCCAGGCTTTTTTGTTCATTCTTCTTATTTTTTTCATACTTTTAATATGAACAAGTATTTCGAGTAAGAAAGCCATAAACGCCAAAACATTTCCACATATCATCAGTACGAACACAACACTCAACTCAGAAATTGAAAATAACTTATTTTGTGATGCTTTGCCGCTTCTAAATTGTTGAGAGGTGGCATTAATCAGATTTACTGAGAGTCCTCCTTCAAACATTTTCATAAACACATCATTGATTATATCTGTAAAAGGTGAATTTTTTCCCAAGAATTTGGTCTCTGTAAATTTCATAATTCTTTCTGGAACTTTGTGCAAATAAATATGTTCAGGAAAATAATTATGAATTGTTAAATTTTCAATTTTCTTAACTTCTGTACAAAACGCAACTCCTTGTAAATGAGAACTATTCATGAGTAAATTTTCAAAGTGTGTATTGGTGACTAAAGTGAGAGAAGTTAACAAACTTGGAAATGAGTTTGTATGGAATATTGGGAAATGCACATCTTCAGTGATGTATATGGTAAGATTTAAATTGACTACCTCGTCAATTGTTTGAATTAGGTGTGTTTTTTGGGGAATCAATAAGTTTATAATTAAAACTACTCTTCCTATGTTGGTGAATACAAAACAAGCGAAATTAACGGTTATATTAAACAATCTCTGAGAAAGTGTGTTCGACGGAACTCTTGAATTGCCTTGCAAGATCACTCTAGAAAAGTCAAGTATTAAGTCTGACATGGATATATTTTTAAAAATAACCAATTTCGATATTATCAACGAAATTAAAATAAACACCCAAAAGTAAAGTATGGATCCAAAACCAATAGATTGGAATATTGAATTAAAGTTCAAAACCAAGTTATTCATTGGTATGAACAAATATATTTCTTTCGAATCGGATATGGGATATATAAAATCTAATATTTCCAACGTTTTTGCTTCAATTATTATATTTTCATATGAAAAATAGTTGTTTAGATTATAGTAATCAATACTATAACTTACAAGATTATCAAAGCTATCCTCGTCAAAAATAAGAAGACTAGCATTGAGTTTTTGTGCTATTATTAAACATATTTCCAATGCCTTTTCAAAGTCATTTATTTCTTTTTTCAAATAAATAGGATATGAAATTCCATTTAAATCTCTTTTTTCAATGAATAAATCATCCATTGATTTTGGGTTTTTAATTTTCAAATTTTTCAATAAATAGGGATGGTAAAAATAAAAAATAAATTGTTTTTGTTTAATGTGATCATAACAAATAAAAACGAAATTGAATAGATAATTTTCAGAAAATCCAAAAGCAAACCTATAGAGGATTTCATAACCACAATCATTGCCAACATTAATTAATATTATTTTAGTTTTAAAACTTAAAATAGAAAAAGGCACTAAATATTGGAGTGGTATCTGAAACATAAATTTTCTTTAAATTATGAACGTTTGTAAGTTGTTACTTACATTGTATGTGACATCTGTAAAATAAATAACAAAATCCAGTGTAAGTTCTTCAGTTAACGGTTTAAACAACACAGTTTTGTTTGGATTTAGCGAAGAGAGTAAGGCATCAGTTATGTCGACGGATTTGAAATTGAACTTATGATTGAAAATTCCAATTCTTAGTAGATTTTGGTCGGTATCTAATAATCTACTGAGTTGTTTTGCCCATAAGTTTAAAACGTTACACTGGGGATTTATTTCACTTTTGGCATTTGTGCAAACAACAAATAAAAATAATAATTGACGATAAAAATGCATTTTAAATTAAATCTGGTCTACCACTTGTGAAGACTTTACTACAATAATATTTAACTGAGTCATTTTATATTTATTAAAATTTAAATAGAAAAGAAATAATCCATATGGTAAATTGGATTAATTTTCAATGAAATATTTATGAATTCAATTCAACTGTTATTTTTAAATTGTGAAAGGAATTAATTTTTCGTGTCCTTGGAATAAAAATGTTTGAGAACTATGATTGGTTTAAAAAAACCATATTTTTTCAAAATTTTTAATAAAATCGATGTAATAATACCATTTATTAACGCTCTCGGGCCTTGTTTGTTTGACATTTTTGTACTTCATTGACAAATTTTGTGCCGTCTTGACTTTTTTCATCCATGCTTCCCCGTAACCTCTTTCATCTAGAAGTTGCTCAACAGTTCTTGGGTCCTGGCAACACGTTTCCTTTACTTGCAACTTTGTCTCATCTTCCAAACCACATACTCGGCAGCTACGATTTCCTCTCCAGCTCTCTCAGGACCTGCTTTTGCCTCCGTTTCAATATAAATTAGCATCGATTTTGTTTCATCCATAAGCACAGCCTTTCTCGTTCCTCTATCTAGAAATATAGCCCACCTCAAATATCTTCTCTGAGTCCTCTCGATATCTTCCCATTCCCAACATCCCGTGATTTCCGCTTCATATGCGATCGCGGGTGCTACCAAACTTTTAAACATTTGCATTCTAACGATAAAGTTGTTCTTAAATTTTTTCCCTCCCAAACTCCACACTTCCGCCACTCTCCTCTTTCCCGTACCGGTCATGTCTTCTATATGTGTAATATGTCTTCAGTTGCTTTACAACGTGAATCCCAAATACTGTACTAAAATCGATGTATAAATGGTTTTAAGTATATAAAAACATTCACATGTACATACTTCGACAACGTTATAGCCAGACTCCTGTCCTGACCAGCCTCAATGCGCTTTTTTGCCAATTAGGCATTCCAATTTTTTGACGTGGTGGTCTACGCCGTCTTTCTACCTGAGAGATGGTGTGCCTCTTCTCCTCGTTCCTAAAATCGAACCTCTGAAGACTTTCCTGATTGGGTCGTCTTCACTCATGCAACAGCCCACCGCAGTCTATTGAGGCGTATGATTTTGACGACATTTACATCGTTGTAGCGCTCATAAACCTCATACCGGAATCGTCCTCCCTCAGACATTGGGCCGAAAATCCTTCGCAGGATCTTTCGTTCAACGGCGGCTCTCTTCTCAAATGCAAGGTTTTGGCTGAGGGTCCATGTTTCTGAAGATTATATAAGGACTGACAGGATCATTGTCCTGTACAACGGTAGTTTTGTAGATATTTTCAGGATTTTGGATCGGAAAAGTCTAATTAGACTGAAGTCAATAACCGTGTTCGTACTTCTATGTCGAGGCTATTGTCGGTTGCAATTTTTTAGCCTAAATAGCATGAATTAATTTGGTTTTTTGTTCGTTTTTCTTATCATCCTGTCAGCTTTTCATTTTTTTGCAAGTTATTTCCATTGTGCGTTCATCCACGCTAACATTTTTTAACCTTTTTGGTCATCCTATTATTTGATGTAAGTTTTACAATTTATGATGAGTATATTTTCATTATGGAATTACATGAATTATTATTTAATAGAATTCCACACATAAACTTTCATGAAAGTTCTTCTCAATAGCAATTTCTTGATAATTAGTTTTGAAATTTACTCGTATATTCCTAAGGATTTCTTTCTGTGTTGCTATTGAGTGGATGTAGAATCAATTTAATAGATCATAAACACTCTCATTCCTTACTTTTCTAACAGGGAAATCTCTTTATCTACTTTTCCTAATCTTAATTGTTATTTGCTTTTAAAATTGATTTTTATATTGAACCTTTCGATTTAACATTTCTATTGTAGTCCAGTTGACGACTCACCAGAATAAGATTATACATTAATAGTAATAGAGTGGTTGTGAATTTTAATAAAAGCCTTATTCAATATAATAAAGAATTTTAAAAAATCGATAATGTTTGCTAAAAACAATTAAAATTCCTTTTTTTTGCAATAATATAGAATAAAATAGAATCCGTTTTTAGTGACATTGAAAGAAAGTAACGAATAGGTCATATTAAGCAGAGTTCATTCAAAGCATTTTATAGAAAATTATCAATCTAATTTAGGTAATTTCTATATGCATTTTAGTATGTATAAAATAGAACATGTAGGTAAGTCGAAATGGCTTGAACCTAATAACTACACAAAATGTGATAACAATTATGCAGCCTCTTCTGCGCTAGGCAATAATGGTTTTCCTCGAATTTCTCTACCTCAACACTGTCGCATTGCTCTTTATCTTTAATAATCTCTTCGAAATTTAACTACATTCAATAAGTAGATTGCACTATAAGCGAATTTATGCTAACTAATATGCGCGTCATTACAAAGTATCTGAATTATCATTTCATGAATTAAAGATCTAAAAATCGAGAGTATAAAACATTTAATCTACCTCTTCAAATAAGAAAATGAAAAAATGTAATCCTAGACTTGGCTAACAACAAAAGTTACTCAATTCAAACAAATTCTGAACAAATTGAGATAAGGAAATTGAAAATCAATTCGACATCTCTTAACACAAGGAATCGACAAACTACATTGTATACTGATATATAAAACATCTTTCTATTTGTCGAAAATATTCATTTATTCATTGGCTGGTATATCGGAAAATAAAGTTGGCAGACGTCGACGACACAAGTGACGTGTTTATTTGAGTACATAGGCATATAAAGATCTTTGCAGAAAAGACCAACATGAGGAGACAAGAAACCTCAGAAAATTGTATTGGCGCCGAATTTTTGGTCATTGAATCGATGGCACTTTAACCATTACTTTATTCCATTTCCGGACCATTTCTCGAGTGACACCCTCCTTCACTCAGAATGTCTTAGGCCCAAACCTAAATGCCAATCCTTGTGGTTTGTTATTTTCCTTTCTTAATAGATGACGATTTTATTCAATCCCCCGAGGCGAATCGGAATTTGAAGTTGCGCACAAACAGTTTTTTGTTGACCAAGTCCCAACCAAGGAGAATTTTACCAACTCTTTAAAGCACTTGTGTTGATGTATGACAAATTATTTAATTTATTCTAAAAAACCATCTCTATTTTTGTAAAAATCTATATGAACTTAAAATATTTAAAAAAATTTACCTCCCAAAAAGAAATAATTACCAGACAAAATGATTAATATTTGTCCTAAACCTTGTTAAAAACTTTCAAGTTAATCTTTCACTCATAACAATACCACTTAACTCATTGTTCTTTTTAACAATACATATTAAACGAATGGATTTTCATCTATTGTTTGGTTGATTACAGTGCGAATTCAAAGACAATTAATATTAGATAAAAGCTATTTGTTTTGAATATTAATTTCCTTTTGCCCACATGTCGCAAATGCTGCCACTATTAGCAAAGTGCCTGTCAGGCTTGATTAATAGTTGACTATCTGGATAAACACGCCCTTACATCCTTGACCTTTTCAGGAAATGCTCTTCGAGATATGTATACATACATAGTTGGGATGGAATTTTGATAAGCTTTATGATTTGAAATCATTAATTGTTTATAATAGTAAATATAAACGTTGTTAATAATATAATTGTATAATCATGTATTTATCAAAATTAATTCAAATTACATTAAAGTATTTCAAATAGAGTAATTTAACAAAATTTTAAATCCGATTAATATTATTTTGCCTTGTAAAAATTTTGTCTTATTTTTTTTTTGCTCTATAAAATTCAAAATTTTTATGAATTGATTAATAATTATGCCATTGAATCTTTTAATTAATCCATATGAAATTGTATTCTCAAAATTATCTATGAATCTGGATGTTTTGTCTATTCTTACAAATCCACTCACGTTTTCGCAAAAAGAACCTATTTAGTGAATTTTTATTATTCGAACAGAAAAACCAAATTTTAGCTTATGCCGCTGACGCCAATATACACGTAATGAGCAGGGAGTGAAACACAGCCTTCGACAGTCTACGAAAATTACAGGACGTTAAATACAGATTAACACAAAGGAAGACCTCGTCCTCCTCGTTTCCATTGTTTTATTTTTAAACAATGGAAACGGGGAGAACGAATTGATAAACGTATACTAGGAATGAATAGGATATTCTTCTCACTACAAAATGTGTTAAAATCAAAAAAAATATATTCAAACAAAATAAAATTTAACTTTCTAAAACTCTTGTAAGATTCGTTATAACATATGGCAGCGAAACATTGACCATAAGGAAAGCCAGTGGAGAGCTTCTGAAACGAGTGGAAAAATACTACGACGGATATTTGGGCCGGTATACGATAATGGCGAATGGAAGATTCTAAACAACGAGGAGGTCTATGATCTGTACCAGGATGAAAACATGCTGAAGTTTGTGGAGTTAAATAAATAATGATGGGCAGGACATGTAACCAGGATAACTGAAAACTGATTCCAAAAAAGCAATGGAAGCACGGCTGACAGGAAAAAGACCAGTAAGTAGACCCAAGAAACGGTACGAGGAAACCATAAATGAAGCAGTAGAACGACTTTTAGGATTACACGATTGGAAAGAGATGACCATCAATAGACAACAACGGAGGAAGAAGATCATACAGGTAAAGGGGGTCCGCTCCTGCCCTTTACAGATAATTTGAAATTATGGAATTCTATGTTTTAAATAATAAATTAGGGACTTTAATTTCAGAAAATTTCAAATATATTTAAAGTTATTTATACAATTTTGTATAGTAA
>JXOV01013844.1:0-14192 GCA_001014945.1 Clogmia albipunctata
AAGAGGTTTTCCTTTGCCAGCTCCTTCTACCATTACTTTTTTTGCCTTCAGCTGTTAATGATATGAACAACATAACGGTTTTAAAATTAAAAATATTTAAATGCATTAATGTGTAGGCTTGGCATGTGTCCAAATTTACAAAAAATATGGACTCATGTCTAAATAATTTCCTGGCGGTGTGACGAATTTACACCTTTGCAGCTCTTTAGCGATTACCTGGCTCAGAGAACTTGATTTATCACTATAATTGCATTGTATTTTGTATTTCCATACGATAATAAATAAGAGACTCTTTCACTCTAACTCCCATACATTTAAGACTCTGTCTTTTTCTTTCTCGTAACGTTCAATGGTCCCACTAAATTACTGAATACTTTCTCGCTCTTTATCTCTCGTCCCTTTCTAACTATATGAAATTATTTATTATTATTATTCTTTAGAAATTTTTGACAGTGTCAAACCGATTAGGAACCTATTTCGATAATAACATATAGACAGTTATTTTATGAAAAAATTAACGTTTTTTTAACCTCGAACTTTAAAAACAAAATATTTACCTACTACATAATAATCATTCTCAAATGTTTATAGTTTTAAAAAGACAATTAATTTCCATTGATCCAAAATTTATTTGTCTTTATACAACGTATGTATACAATATAGTAATATATAATAACTACCCGTTAAACTAAATGAGTTTTTCTACGAAAGCAAATCTGTGTTTTGCCTAGCCCGAATAATACAAATTAGAAAGAAATCAATAACCCGCATTAAGTTTTACTATGAATCTCATTTTGAGCTGCCTTAATGATCCCCAAGGCATCTCTTTTGATTAGATTTTCGGCCAATGTGCGGCCCAAAGTTTGACACTTTTCTAATACTTCTCTGCTGATTGTCTTGTGGCAAATTAATCCACACAACAGCTCCGGATTATCTTCTACGACTTCAGTTGGATTTGTACTTGGTATATCCAGAAAGTTCCTATTCTCGTCGCAATCAATCATCTTGATGAATGGGCACTTGTCGATGTTGATCTCCTTATCTTTTAATGATATGGGAATGCTGTCATCGGTCATGGAAATACGTCTGGCAATGGGGATGGGGCACTCTTCCATGATATCGTCGTGCCCGTTCCCTTGCAAGGCCTTTGAAATGATGTCTCCAATGACTTTGGCGTCCATTGAAGTTAGTTTTGAGCCCCCTTCGCTGTTATTATAAGGGCATTTGCCAGTAGCCGAGACACCGGTCATGGGGCATTTCTTGTCGCTGTTGTGTTCATTGTCCAGTTTCTGCTTCTTCGGAGGCTGTTGACTAGCGTAGGGACAGAGCAATTTGCCATGGATATTGACAATTGTCTCCACGTCAAAGTCCCCATCCAAGAGCGACGATTTTGTGTCGTCAATTAGCTCAGGGATTTTTCTTTTCTCTGTCTCAGCTTTTACAGGGTCTGAAATGTTGCCCTCTGCGGCAACAATTCTAGATTCAATTACTCCATTTTGCTTTTGTAGATTCCCCAAATCACAGGAAATCTTTTCAGTTAATTCCTCTTTTCCGGTCAGACTCCAAACGGCGCCAGTAATTTCTATTTTATAAGTATTATCTTCGTTTTTCGTCAAAATCGTGGCAACTGCCACTGGGGCACTACATCCCCCACCTAGACATTTGAGAAAACTCCTCTCGGTGAGAATTATACATTGGGACTCATAGCAACAGAGTTTTTCGAGTTTTTCCAAAATGAAATCATTATTGGCCAGACATTCAACAGCCAAGGCTCCCTGTCCAACTGCGTACAGCATTTCAACGGGCTCCAAAACGTGGTCGATTTCAGACCCCCAATCCATTCGATCTATGCCCGCCTTCGCCAAAATTAATCCGCTAAATTTCGAATTTTCGGCATTTAGTTTAGCTTTTCGGGTATTTAAATTGCCCCTGATATCATTTACAACTAAATGAGGATATTTCCGTTGTAATTGAGCCGTTCTACGTAGGGAAGATGTTCCTATGACTGATCCCTTGGGCAATGTTTTCAGATTGTATTTCTTTTCCTTAAGCTTTTCATTTAAAATTAGAGCATCCAGGGGACTCTCCCTTTTCAAAACCGCCCCAATCGCCATTCCGTTTGGTAAACTGGTGGGTAAATCCTTCAAGGAGTGCACGACAAAGTCCACTGAACCGTTCCGCAGGGCTTCCTCCAGATCCTTTGTGAAAAGGGACTTTTCCCCTATCTTGGGAAGTGAAATGTTGAGCACCCGATCACCTACAGTTGACATTGTGTCTGTGAAATTAATGGAAAACATTCAAGTTATTTACAATTCTCGAACCTCATTTTTTGCGTGACCGGACGCCTTTTATTGAATATCGATTAATAGAGGCAATAACTCCACTGAACAACATACAAATCTCTAATGTTCGAGTAAATAAACATCAATTTTTATTATTCATAATTATTATACTTACGAATTTCAAAAATTAGCTCTGGATATAGCTCACTAAGCAATGATATGACGTGTCTAGTCTGTATTAGAGCCAACTGAAAAAAAGAACAATTAAAAACCATTCAATCAATAGGCAATTAATAGTATCTAAATTAGTAGATTGCATTTTTAGAAGTCTGTAAGGTCATTCGTGTTTCTATATTGCTCTTAAATTTATTGACTTGATTATAATTATATAAAACAATCATACAATTATATAAAATATTGAAATGAAAAGATATATATTAATTTTTTATCCTTCTTTAATTTAGAGATTTCATTAGGTACAAATTTAAGCTAATAAATATTCATATATATTTGATATAACTTCACGAATACATTATTTAATTTATATATTTATTACAAATACTATTTTTGCTGTTATAAAAAGAAAGGATTGAATTTATCGAAAAATAGCATATGTTACTAGATATTTTAGTTAAAAGGAATAGAATATGGACACCGTTATTCAGTCTCCCACCATTTACAATTATATGGATTTATTCAGAGGATTGGAGGAACTCCAAGAAAACCATCCATATTTATTGAATAAACCAATTTATTTATTGTATACGCAAACGATGTTGAAAAGTCTTTTATTCTAGAATAGTATTCACTCTTATTCTCATAAATGTATGTAACAAAAACCAAATATCATTTGCGGTCATTAGATGACCTTTCAAAAATTAATTGATAATATAAATATCAAGGGGTTCAGAACGACAAATTCGAGAACATTCAATTATACAGTTATGTATTAAATTCTTAAGTTTAACTAAAAGCAATGATTTCATTCTTAATATTTCTATATTTTGGTTTATATAACTAAAGTATGAAGCATTTAATTGATGACGTAACAGTTATAGAAAGTTGTGATTTTTTAGAGAATTTTAACACGAATGCACTGAATCACTACCTAATATATAATAATGAATATATTTTTTGCTTTTCAAGGAAAACTAATGGAAAATTATTAGTAATTTACCTGGCTTTTCCTAGACCCAACTCGAATCCGCCTTTTGTCGTGTTCTCCGTCCATTTTTTATATCCAATCTTAGTGTACTTGTGGCAGAGGTAGATACTTTTTACTTAGAGCATTCCTTTCCTTTCCAAAACACAACCACAAAACGCTGGAGTCTCACAAAAACAGCATTAGAAAGTAAATCTAAATTCAAGAGCACTGTCACACACTCTGGGCACTTTTGTTTATCGGAGGAACGTGAATCGACAAACACAATTTCTCGACGACTGATAAAACTACGATAATTAATTCATTTATTATTATTTCTAGTATTATCTTCTTTAATAGCGTGGTGGACGAAAGAAAACCCAACTTTTTACTACTACCAAAACAAAAATAGAAAACAGCTGTTATTTTTCAAAATGAGCCGTTCAAATTTTAAATTGTGACAATTGGAAAAGAGAGAGAAATCGATATATTTTAAAGTATATTCGTATTTTTTTACGCTGCTTTAAACTAAATAACAATTTTTATTAAAAACACTGGGAGGGGGTGAGTGCATCGCCCAGGAAAGGGATTTCGCAGTTTCCAATGACTTATTAATGGCGGGTGAGCAAAGTAATTCAAATAGTGAAGATGGGGACTCTCCTCCAGACGATTACCCAGGAGAAGGTGTAGAGGGGACTGATAAACAACAATGTGATACGATTCTCGCTGAACAGTTAAATGCTCTTCACAAGGCTGTGACGAAAAGCAGAACAGTAACAAAGGATGATCTGACTAGAAGAGT
The DNA here is from genome assembly GCA_001014945.1 of Clogmia albipunctata. Taxonomy (NCBI): domain Eukaryota; kingdom Metazoa; phylum Arthropoda; class Insecta; order Diptera; family Psychodidae; genus Clogmia; species Clogmia albipunctata. The sequence goes on from JXOV01013844.1 coordinate 4,226, forward strand.
CAAAAGAGGGAGAAGACGGAGACTCCAATCGTCCCAGTCAGCTGTTAGTGATGATGTTGGAGAAGAAGATCCATTAAATGTACAGCGAATAAGAAGAGATGCTTCAAGTAGAATAGCCCTCTCATCGCTAGTCCCCATTCTTCGTGTTCCACGGAACAACATTGATCATAACAATAATAACCACCTGAACAACGCCCTCAGTAATTGCTCCCTGAACCGGATAAGCTTTTTATTCGGGCTGTTCATACTTTTAATCATTTTCGTCGCCACTCCGGTTATCAACAACGTCTTCGAGCACGTTCTATCGATTCGGTGCTTCATGCCAAACAATTATCTGATTTGGGAAGCGACTCGGCCCGTATCTGATTGCAGTTTTTGCCAGGGCATCGACGAACCTCTTATCTTGCCAAACATGACGAAAGAGGAATTCCAGCCCTATGCTTTCTCCTCTCGACCGATTATCATTAAGAATGCCGTTTCTCATTGGCCTGCCGCTTCTCTGCTCAACTATACGTTCCTGAAGGACCTCTATATCCGAACTCCGGGCGCTGTTCGGGAAGAGTGCCAGTTTTTGCACTTCAAGTCCAATTTCATGTCCCTCGAGCACGTATTCGAAATGTCAGAGGCGAGGGCTCAATTGAAACAGGGCGAAATCCCATGGTACGTTGGTTGGAGCAACTGTCACCCAGTAGTCCTGGCCGAACTAAGGAAACTTTATCCGAGACCACATTTCCTGCCCGATGATGCAGAAATGCCAAACACAGACTTTATATTCTTGGGATTTGAACAAGGAGCCGTAATGCATGTAAGTATTTTTTGCCACTTAAAAAACGGAAATAAATAATTTTCTATTTCCAGTTGGACTACATTCCTAGATTAATGTGGCAAGCACAGCTCAAGGGAAGGAAAAAGTGGTTACTGGCACCTACTCCAGAATGCGAAGCCAAGTGTAAGAGCTTTGGGTTTATAGTTGATCCAGGTGATGCAGGTAAGATTTTTATGTAAATGTTACGTAGTAGTATTCAATTGCTCGTAGAATCTCATGGATCCTAATGTTTATGGACTTCATAGGAAGGTTAGACATTTTTACTTGGTAACAGTATCAATTTTGTGGAAAAAAAAACAACGGGTTAGCTTTTGAGGATCATTTGAATAGAGCAATTTGACAAGAATTTAAAAATGGACGAAGTCAAGCACGAGCAGTAATATAACAGCGATAAAAGTTTTCAAAAATTGCGGAAGAGTCCTGACTAACGTATAAAAGTGTCCAAAGGATAATCAAAAGCGAACGAGGGTAGTTTTAAGTGTTTACAAAGTGGATACCGAAAGTTCTTTCGACAGTGGAGTTCCTTCTCGGACGGGTAGAATGCGAAGATCAATTTTGGACCTGCGTGGTAACGACCCAGAGCCAATTATCCAAATTTCAAGTGAAGAAGAAACTATGGTCTTTTACATTGTTCTAATAATAAAACAGAGTCGATGGAGTAACGGCGTCTTTAAGATCTCGGCCTCTAAAGGCAAGGTCCAATAATCGCGATTATGGCTTCGATCTTTTGGGATTACCAAGGAGTCCTGTTTATAGATTTTAAAGAAAAAGGCACAACTAACAACGGGATGAACTAGGCTAACCTGGTCAAGATGCTACGGGACCTTATAAAAGAGAAATGCTGCGCAATGTTCTCCTAAAGTGTCCTGATGTTTCACGACAAATCGCCAGTCCACACAGCGGCAATTGCAAAGGCTGCCGGTTTCGAAAAGATTTTCTATCCCTTGTATAGCCAAAATATGACCCTTAGCCATTATCTGTTTTCAAAATTAAAAAAAATACTTTTACTTATAGTTTACGCGATTATACGAGCAATTGAATACTACTACGAATATTAAAAAAAAGATATTTAACTTCCCAATTTCTCGTTGTTTTATTGGTAATAATAATTTCTTTGTTTAATTTCAGTCTTAGTTGATACGAGACTTTGGTACCACGGGACGTGGATAGTATCACAAGGCGAATTTTCGTTAACAATACAATCCGAGTATGGATAAAAAATTTTAAAAAAATTAAATATTCCAAAGAAATCACTTTTGTGTTGGGTGTTTGTTATCGTCACTTTAGTTTTTTATCTTAATTTCTTTGGGCATAAAATGTTATCGTTTTTTATTTAATTTAAGAGTTTAACTTCGCGAATTTATTGCCATTTTAATTATTTGTTAAATCTAATTTATTCCCTATGAAGATGAATCAGAAGAGAAAAAGAAACGCTCTAGATTTACGTGCCTTAAGTCTTTTCTTCCTTATGGGGCCCGGTTGGATTAAAAAAATGTCTATTAGCTGTAAAAAATTGAATATTCGCCATACGAACTGCAATCTTGAGCCAAAGCAAGCCCTTCCATGTAGTAGAGTCTCGAGGTTTGTTTTTCCAGAAGCCAGCGATGGGTCTAAAACTTATTTCGCACAATCGACTTGAACTTGAGAGCAGCCAAAAACCACCATAGAATTATCAGAAGACCAAAACATGTAGGACGGTCTTCCATAAAACATGAACTCGAACTCAACGTTATGATGCTCAAACTGAATGCGAAAATTGGAGAAAGCATAAAAGAGGTCAAGTTTTCCAGTCAATTTACAAATACACCAATATTGTACGTTTATTTTACCATTTTTATTTGTCGTCAATCGTACTTTTATGCATTTTAAAATGAATGTATGCAATTTTTAGGTGATATAGTTCATTGAAACGTGACTTTTTGTTCTAGTCACTTTACCATTTATGATTACAGTATCTCATGTACATTTAAGCAAATGAATATTTTTATAAAAGATTAACAAAATAAACACAAATACCAAATCAAAGATCTTTTATTTTATATAATTATTGTACTAACTAATCGTCTATTTAGTTGTTCATTTGCCCTTTTAATCATAATGTTACTTTATATAATAGGAAAATATACTTTATTTTCCTTTAACGAATATGGTAAAACCTCGACCAACGGGTTTTGACTTTTCGTTAACTATATGTTTTCTGTAAAATACTAGTTAATTAATAGTAGCATATCTAGACTGGCTGTAAAAGAATCCAATCGATCAGACTCGCTCAGGATTCAAATACCCTCCAAGGAGGCAGACGAGTGAGTTACCACTTGACCGTAGTAAAATACTTACGTTCTTAAAAAATTAAATAAAACGTTTTAAAACATTTATATTTTATTGGTCATATCAATAAATAATTGCATTGAAGCGTTTATTATAATATATAGTTAAAATTGTATGGATTAAATTAGAATGTTAGTTAGAATAAATAGACCATTTGCTTCATAAATAGACTGTGTTGATATGAGAACAAAAAAATGTTTTCGTGGCAAACTTATTGAATATGTTAGATTTGATTGATATGGACAAATTTAGCTTATCGTTTGTAGATATTGGAAATTGTAAGTGAAAGTTATTATTTTTGTTGAGATATGCGTAAACTTGAACATTCAAAATATACGCCAATGACGAAATCGAATTATTTGTCTAAATAAAAGGTTTTCCTTTTAATTTATCACACTAAGTATTTTATTATAATCAAACTGTATCTGTTTTTAATACTTAAAGCGTTATTGTTTCTGAAATGCGTAATACGGTTAATCTAATTTAGTATAAAAACATCAAATACATTTATTAATATAGTTGATTAATATTTTAAATGTAAATATGGTTTTAATATTTTATTGATTCTTAATTTTAATCAAATATGAAAATATATTAGAACAGGAAAGAGTCAAGTATGCTGTTGAATGAGAAAATTCATTCCACAATACAAAAACCGAAAAACTTTGCTAGAAAAAGCGAGTGGGAAACATTTATCTCGTTTTTTAAATTATTAGGTGTATTGTCTTTAATGCTAGATAAAATCTAGAACGAGTTATAAAAACGTGTATAAGATAAAATTATCTGTGCGGGTGTTGATTTTAATACCTGTATATTGGGTGCTTCTAAATCACAAAACATTTAGAGAAACTGTCAAAAAACATGGAAATTTTTAATTTAAACAATTAACAGCTACAACAATTTAATTTCAACTTAAATAAATGAGAACGTGCTAATTTTTACAGTGATAAAATAACATATTTTTAATAATAAAATAAAAAGTGTGCAATAAAATGAATTTATTAAATAATAGTTATATCGAGAGGAAACAAAAGTCGAAGAGAAAAATTACAAATTAAAATACAAAATCAGATTTGCAGTTCTAGAGTTCTCTTAAAATTATATCACAATTTATGAATTCCTTTTGCATGCTCAGAAATTGTTTATATATCCAATTTGATTTTTTTTTAAACTGTTTAGACTGTGCTTGAGTGTGAATCAAATTTACAAATTAAAAATAATAATGGGCGAGGGCTGGAATTGATATTTATCGATCACCGTTCGATTTGTTTTTCTTTGGGTTTGGTGGGAAAGGAACACGTTACATTATTATTGTTTCCATCTGAGGCACAAACAATTCCGATGGAGATCTACTTTTAGAACTAACCCGCCGTTTCATCACAACCCTCGTCGACCCGAAGAATTCCATTACAAAAGATCAAATCTTGACTTATCTGTGTTTATATGTAAATTGTGTTGCTCAAAGATTCTTTCTCGTCTCAGGAAAAGAAGAGAAATTGGATAAGCACAAATTGCATGAGATTTGGAGGAAGTTAAGTGTATAATTTGTTTAAATAAATAATATATATATGTCTTGGAGGTGGAGCATAGTCTAGATAAAAGAATGTAAACGAATACCGAACATCGTCCCGATAAACTTAGTCAACGTGGGAACGTCGTCGTTTGTCAGTAGAACCTGCACTACCAGTGGATGACGACTGTCATACAAAATCCAATTCTGTACGCGTCTTGTAGATTCTACGCTCCATCGATCGTTCAAACCATTTCTTCAGCTCCGACACCACAAACACGGACGAGGTGAGCGACACCAGGAACACCAAATCCCATCCGCTCAACGCCTCCGTCTGGAACACCATCTGCAGCGGCGGAAAATAAATCACCAAGAGCTGGCCCAAGAGGGAAAATCCTACCGCCAATAGAAACATTTTATTGGAAAAAAATCCAATCTGAAAATGTATAATGCCATTATTATTTTATTATCTGAATTATGTTAATATACACTATCTTTCTTTTGAATTTATCGTGTTTTTATAAAAAAAATATCTCTTTTTATCAAAAGAGAAACATTTTATTATGAAGTGGATCAATTTATTTAATATTTATTTCAGTTTTATGATAATAAATATCGTATCGTTCAATTCTTTCAATAGAAAATGACATTAATCGTTGCGGCCAAAAATAATAGAAATTTCAGCGCTTAGCTTAGAAATTTTAATTGTTTTCCTTTTTATGGTAAAAAATAAATACGAAAAATTCAAGAGGCATAGTAGAGCAAATTGTATAATCGAAAGAAGGTAAAGGAATTTTGCCCACCTGAAAAACGCTTTTTGTTTGTGACCGACAACTGAGTGCGTTGAACATGTCAAACAGGACGAAGCAAGTGAATGTCATGGTGGTGTCGCGTTTGGTTTTTCCCCCGGATCCGTCTGCCATTTCCCTTTGAAACACCCACAAAGTACCTAAGATTATAATACTGGCGGAGAGAAGAACGTTCACGATCACCGATCTGGTGATCATGGGCTGCCTCACATTCCTCGGCTTCTGCTTTATAACGTCCTGATCGACCGGCTCCACCCCCAGCGATTGAGCCGGCGGTCCGTCCATAATGATATTAATCCAGAGAATTTGCATCGCATTCAACGGATTCGCGATTCCCATCAACGTGGCCAAAGCTATCAATGACAGAGCCGCTATTGAAGTACTGAGCTGAAACCGGACAAAGTTTCGAATGTTGTAAAATATCGCCTTTCCTTCCTCGATAGCAGCACTGAAAAGGAGATATAATAATTATAAATTATTAATGATAAAACTTTCAGGGTTCAATTTATTAAAAAAATAAAATATAAAACAATGGAATTAGTATCTATTAAATAAAAATACATTTGAAACTATAAATCAACCAAGATGTATTAGTGAATTTATTGATTTTTATGAAAACTGTCAGATCTTAATACGAAAGTTATAAATCTTATTTCTAATAAATTTACATTTTAGGTCTGTATACCAGGAAAATCTAAAGAATCTGAGAATATGTGTTCGAGAAATGATATAAAAATATGATATAAAAAATACAATTTATCTGACTTTTGTCATAAATTTATGATTTTCTCTTTAATAACGGCATATATGTAAATAATTTTAAAACTCTCAATAATTCTTACATAATTGTATGGAAATCGTCGTTAACCAGAATCATGTCAGCTGCCTCTTTGCAAACGTCGGTTCCATTTTTCCCCATCGCAATGCCAATATCAGCCCTCTTCAATGCCACCCCGTCGTTGACACCGTCTCCGGTCATTCCCACGATATTTCCCGTATGTTGCAACGCTTTTACGATGGCTAGCTTGTGTTTCGGCGTAACTCTGTAAAACACGGACACGTTGTTCACAATCTTCTCCAGCTGCATCTCGTTCATTTGGTCCATCTCTTGGCCGGACATGGCTTGCTGATGTACGACATCCAAACCGATAAGGGACGCTACAACGACAAAACCAGTTTCCGGATCAATAATAATTACGTATTTCTTAAGGTAACAAATTTTCGTTTAAACCGCTTTGGCCAGTTTTGGGTCAAATTTGGGAAATTTGTAATGGAGTCTCAAGGGTAATGGGCCAATGAATGGTACCTATAAAACAATGCATTTCTTTGATGAAAGCATCAGTTTCCAATCGCCAACCAACAGAGAAACACTTTACATTTATTAATAGAAAGAATCATGAAATTCGTAAGTATAAATTTGATACTGAAAAACTATTTAAAACTAATTATCCGATCTTTCAGTTAATTGTCGTCGCCACTTTGTGTTTGGCTGTAAATGCTGAACCCTTTTTCCATCATAAAAAGTTCTTTAAAAGTTTCGTAATTGAAAAATCTGAACCTACAATTGTCGAGAAAACGGTGGAAGTGATCAAACCAATAGAAATCATCAAGGAAGTGCCCGTCATCAAGCATGTGGAAGTCATTAAGGAAGTGCCCATTGTCAAAACCGTTGAGGTTGAGAAACCCATTGAAGTGATTCGTCATGTTCCTGTGGTCAAGACCGTCGTGAAAAATGTCCACGTCCCGTACGCTGTTCCCGTTGAAAAGGTCGTGCCAGTGCCGGTTGCAGTGGAGAAACACATTCCCTACCCCGTCCCCGTTGACCGACACATCCCCGTTTCCGTGTCTGTGGAGAGCCACTATCCCGTCCCAGTCGCTGTGGAAAGACACCACATCCCTCTTCCACCCGTTTTCAAGACATCTTCTGTTGAAGTTTCTGAAGAAAAGGAAGGTCTGAAGGGAATTCTCGAAGCTCATATTATACACAAACGATCCCCCGGATTATTTAAATTGAAACATAAGTTTCACAACAAGAAACTCTACTTGAAAAGGATTTTTGGTTAAGTATTTTTGTAAATAAATATGGTTAAAGTGAATAAAGGATTTAAACACATTTGACGCATTTTATTTTCCAAAAATCCGACACCAACGGAAAAGACAACTCAGATCAACGAATATATGGAAGTTCGCTTTTTTCATTCCAATTAGCGCAATTTCAAAGGAAGCTGTGCTGTGTTTCGTTAATTATTATAGAATGAGTGGTTAGTTCATTGCCTATTCTACAATATTTATTTATATCGAAAACTAGTTTGTGTTCTACTTATTTATTAGATGGTGTAGCATTTCTTCCACAATGAACCAGATTATTCAACGGAGCTTGATTTGAAACTCGATAAGCAAAGTTTGAATTAGGATAGAAAGTTTTCAAATTCAGAATTGCAAATAAATAAAGAGCGGAAAATGGGGTTATTAGGAAAATCGTAACCTGGTAACAAAGTCCAGGAATTGGTACCTGGGTATACATTTGCCTCCTAGGAATAGGACAAGCGTTATACCAACTCGACCAGTTATTGCATTTAATTTTCCAAAAACACTTACCAACTGCAATTGCAGTTTCTTTGGCATCTCCAGTCACCATTTTGACGCGCACTCCACTCGTCTGAAGCATTTCGATGGACTCTCTAACTAGTGGCCTGGGTGGATCTGTGATTCCAACCAGTCCCATGTAAATCAGATCCTGGAAACTTTTCCCTTTGGCCAATGCTAGAACACGGAGGCCCTTCCTTCCAATTTCGTACGCTTCTGTCATGAACTCGGACTCATTCTGCTTGGTTAACTGCACCGTCTGATTCCCGTACATGTACTTGGTACATTGGGGTAGCAGTTTTTCAATGGCTCCCTTCACGAAATACACCTCCTCTTTAACAGTTCCGTATTTGGGCACCACTCGGACCGCCATCATTTTTTGTTCGGAGGAAAACGGGTACTCCTGTACTCTGATATATTTGTCCGCTGCAGCATACATTCCACACTTCATCGCAGCTGCCAGAAGAGCTCCTTCTGTGGGTTGACCAAGCAGAAATTCGTCTTGAATGATTGCGTTATTGCAAACTGCGCCCACTTCTATTAAATTGGAAATGCTTTGCTTGGCCACGTCCATGGCTGCACACTCTCGGATCTGAATGTCACCGTCGTCGTTGTAGCCCGCTCCAGTCACATCCGCCATGTAACCGTCCGATGTGATAATTATCGTGACTGTCATCTCGTTTTTGGTAATCGTTCCCGTTTTGTCCGAGCAAATAACGTTCACGCATCCCAGGGTTTCGACGGTAGGCAGCTTCTTCACGATAGCATTCCGCTTAGCCATTCGCATCACGCCCAGTGCCAAAGTAACCGTCACCACGATGGGAAGACCTTCGGGAATGGCCGCAACAGCTAAACTAACACTGATGTTGAACATTTCCACCAGTGCCTTTCCCTGAAGCCATCCCAGCAACATGATCACACCAATAATGCAAAAAGAATAGAAACTCAACTGAGCCCCCAAAATGTCCATGGACTTTTGCAGAGGTGTTTTTGGTGCCTCTTCAGCTTGCATCATCTTAAACACCTCCCCAAATTCACTGTTCTCGCCGGTGCTCACCACTATCCCTTTACCGCTTCCACACCGCACCAACGTTCCCATAAATGCAATATTCTTCATATTGGTGTGATCTTTATTGCCAATGTGCTGAAAGACAGTGTCTGCAATCTTGTTTGCTGGCTCCGTTTCACCGGTGAAGCTCGACTCATCTATGCTCAAGTCTATCGCTTCGTATATCCGAACGTCTGCTGGCACGCGGTCGCCCACATTTAAGTAGACAACATCACCAGGAACTAGTTCTCGCGCAAGGAATGATTCCAGGTGCCCTTCTCTGAAACTAAAATCAAAAACATTAGAAATTAATATTTATGTAATAAACCTATTAAAGTATGGAGTGTTTGTAAGAGACCCGTATATTTAAGTATTATTAAATCGACCGTGTTTTAGACATAATTTTATACATTTTATAGTTATTTAAACAAGGTTTGGGTAAAATGAACCATAATTAAACTCGAGTGTTTATGTTTTTTTCCAACAAGTTTTTTTTCTTCAAGATTTTAATTAATATCTAAACAATATAATTAAGGGAAGTCAAAAGAATAGAACTTTTGGTATCATTTTTGGAAATATCATAACCTTGCACCATGCACTTCTCATTATTAAAACCACATTTAGAAGCCATAACCAACATTTAAAAAGAACTTTACTTAATGTCAAATTATATTTTATTTAAGCTAGTAAAATTGAAAATTATAATTGTTAGTAGTTGAATTTTGGTACAAAGTACTAATTTTGTGTATTTACACGATTTGTAATTGAATTTTACTTTATTCAATATTGTACGTTTATAAAACAATTTATTGAGAAAGCATTGGATACTAAAATGTTAACATTTTTAATAGAATTGTATA
>JXOV01013848.1:2197-20077 GCA_001014945.1 Clogmia albipunctata
CCAAATCTCTACACATTATTATTGAAATATTTTAAGTTGAGAATTTCGTTATGAATTGTTGTACAATTTGAAAAAACACTGTCTTGCTTGTCACCAATTTTATGGAATTGTTTGTTGTCATAACCAAATTTATTATTTAAATATGAAAATTTCGTTGGAAGTTGTTGTTGCACAATTTAAAAAAATGTCTGAAAACGGTTTTATTATTAATTAGCGATAAGCCGGACTTTTTCAGAATTACAAAAAATAGCGTTCAATANACAAAGTTGAAGCTCTAGTGTCTTTTCGTTCCTGATATATCACGGAAAAACAAGTGCAGTTTTGACCTTAATTCACAGTGTATAGTATGAATATGCTTTACATTATAATACAATGAAAATAAGATGTTCACTCCAGACTCCAGTACATCATTGTAAAATCTGGGGGCAAAATCTACAATTCTTAAAAAATAATTGATTTTTTTATATAAAAATATAAATAATACAACCTTCTGCCTTAATCTAAGCTTATTGAATGCATTTCATTGAAATTTATTATCGGCACATTGGAATTATGAGGGAAAATTATGCTTCATTTGGGCTGATATGTTTATAAAATTACAGCACCCTGCTTGATATGCAATTCTCGCCGAGAGCAAAAAAGGTCGAATGTAATTCCGAATCTCAGGAAAGCATTTTATTTTATTTATTATTATATCTATTCTAAATATGAAATAAACTCATCTTAAAAATCAGGACCAATATAAGAGCTACAGAGCGATGGGATGCTTAGGGCGTCTCTCTGGATATCCGAGGAACGACGATAATGTTTGGTGGAGGAGTGGGGGTGCTCCACAAGGGTTCCGCATATCCGGTATTGGAAAGCGTAAAGTTTTGTGAATATAAATTCACAATTGGTTGATTCACCTTCTCCATCAGGATGCGATAAAAGTGTTAACAGAATATTACTATTATTATTGGTGGGTTCCTTAAACTAAATATAACAGTATAAAATGAAAATAATATCAGTGATATTTGCGATATATGAGGCAGTTAAAAAAACCAGGCTTTTTCCAGGCGAGTAAAAGTTGATTTTTGTGCGAGGGTTGAATTTATATTACTTAACGGAACGTGTTGAATATGGGAAACATTGCACAAATGCTGAACAGTGTGCGATCCACCGTTAGGAGGTAAAAATATCCACCAGTGCCATTTACACATGTTTTATTTTATGACAGACCGGGAACGGTTTTGAAATCACTTTTTCGTTATTTCGGGAATTTAAATAAGGTCAAAGTCGAAATTTAAAAATTACCATCGAAGTTCAGTTTAAATTTGCATGAAAACTCGTTTTGAATCTAAATATAATTTAATAATAAACATTTGAAGGTAACTTTTATACTATTGTTTTATGATTACTTTATATAATTTTTTTTTTATAAAGGAAATTGTATAATTTCATCTCCTTAAGAGCATACATCATTTTCTATAGAAGCCGAAAAGGGTATTCCGACTAAAATTCTGATAAATTTTAAAGGCCATAATTATTTTATTCTCATATTAATGTAAGCATATTTTAAAGGTCAGTTTTATTTTTTATCGTACATAAAACACTAACAAGTAGAGAGTAAAGTGCTCCTCAGTTCACATATTCTTTACATACAAGTAAATAACTGTTATGTTCATCTAAATTCTAACTTGTTATAAATAGCTTTGGTGCTGATTTATTTTGAAAGATATAATGAAATATGAAACCAAAGAAATAGTACTTATTTTGTTAAAAGTTCCTATTTTGTACTTAAATGGCTTCAATTAATTGGGAAATCCTAGATCCTTGGATTACTTATTTTATTGTTTTACAAATTATTGAAAACTAAGTCTTTGGTCCGCCTGTGATATGGTGGTGAGCGCCCTGGACTGCCTTCCCGGATCCTGGGCGGACATTTTTCAGCGCTAAAAAAGTTTTGTGTATATAAACAACATTATGAAATAATATTTCTATCGAATTATAAGTAATGGCGCAAAAACATAAATAAAAATGGACGGATTGACTGGATCCACTTATAATCCTTCTAAGTGCTTTTTATTGACTAGTAATTTACTAAAATTCGTGATATTGTGTGTAGGGCTCTAGTCAAATTTAATAGAAGGGTCTTTTCGCGCAAGATGTAGAACCTAGTATTATTAAAAATACTCCGGTCTCGAGAATATTTGCTTTCACTAGGAAACTTGCACATCTCCTGACTTAAAAGTAACACATCCAAACAATAAAAATAAAGTAAGTCATTTATCTTCCCATCAAATGATAATTGTAATTTAAATTTTGTTGTGACGAACCATCACCAATGATAGTATTCGCCGCTTTAATTATCTATCTGCATTTGATTCCCGTGTAATGGCTGACGCACCGCTCTTCCAGAATATTTCATAGATTAGCTTAGTATTAGTAAGTAGAGTAAAGTAGAGTGTAAGACGTTTATTGTAGAGAGAGAGACTTAAGCTGACCGCCATCGAGGCAAGGTCCAATAACGAACACCGAGCTTGAGCTCTAACTAAACTCTTTCATTTAACAAGTGATATACTGTTATTAAATGGCGATCCTACTGTTATTAAACCCGTTTTACTTCAGACGACCTCTGACGGGAATGTGACGATTATTCACGTTGATTTTTTCAGCGGAATTGCACGAAAATATTTGTAATCTTCATTTTCCTAGCTGCAAATAAATTTACATCAAACTGTCGTTTACTTTACACGAAGACACACATAACTTTTGACTCTATTGCCTTAATCCTTCACCAAAACCATTAAGGTTTCGAATAGACGTGAGAAAATCGGCGACTGAAAAGGTAGCATATCCGGTGAAAAGTCTTTTTCGTAAGTTTATATATACCATTATCATTTTTGTCAATAATATTTTAATTTGTGATTAAAGACAGATAAAAAAACAAACGGAAATTATTTTAAAGCTTCTTTATTAAATTTAAATTTTATTTGTCAATTAAACTTTACCCTAATAACTTATTTAATCTTTAAAAGCTCGAAAATTCTTTTCCTCGGATTACTTTCTTTTGAACTAACCGGAATTTGCATGTCTGCCAACGACAAGCACAATTTTCTACATTGCTCTTACTGAATTTGGGAATATAAAATTGGTTACCCGAGGTCAAAATAAAATATCTCCATATAATTATGTATAATTAAACTGGTTCTGAAGAGCACTGAAAGCCCATATTATATGCGTATTTGGTATTCACTTTTGCAATTAATTTATATAGATATCATCATATATACACGTAACTCTAATTTAACTTCTTCAAACTGAACATGAAAAGTTCAGCAAATATATTTTAAAATTAATTTTAAAGAGCATTTGCTCTCAAACAAATTTGTTGCCAATTTTTCTGGAAAGTTTTCAAAGTGATTTTTTTTCTTAAATTAATTGTATGCCATTAAGTTCTCCAGTTGGTTCTCTTTTAATTACTATTATTTGTTAAAAGCAGTTTGGGCTAAATGCAACACAAATGGTGGTCATTTATTTTATTGATTCTCTTTAGTTATTTTATTCAAAAACCAATTCACTAATAGAAATGAAAACCTAAATCTCTTATCCTAATTAATATCAAACTTTAGAAATAAATAGTGTCTCATAATTAACCCAACTTTTATTTTGTTATAGAAAAGAAACCTAAATGTATAGCTAGTTTTTCGGCTTGAGGATCTTAAACTGCATTAGTTAAGATTTTGTACAGGATAAAACATTAGGGTAATAACCCCCAGGACGCTTGTAGGACCATATCTTTTTCATTAAAAAACCATGATTGGTTATTGAAAAGGCCCTTCTTCCTTAAAGTGCTATGATTAGGTAGAAACCGCGTTAATATCTTTGAAACACAGGGTGTACGATCTAATGCTATGGACTACAAACATGTGGACAACTTTGTTTATCTTGATTGGTGTTAACAGAAACAAGATGCATCGAACGTACTTTATAAACATAAAATTTTTCAAGTCCAGATTAATTAGACGAAACACTTTACTAAGTCTTTACAAGACAGTCGTACGACCCGTACTCAAATACGAATGTGAAGTATGGAAGTTAAGAGCAAACGAACTGCACCTTATTGAGGTCTTCGGGCGGAAAATTCTTTGGAAGAGGTTTGTACCACTACAAACCGATAATGATGAATTCCGTATCAGATTTAACAATGAATTAAAGGACCTTATCGAAAGACACACCATTAGAAGATCGCGTCAATGTACAAAGACTGAAGTGGCTGAGTCACACCATTCGAATGCCTAACACTGCAACAGTAAAAAAGGTGTTTAATACCAACCCTGATGATAGAAGGAGAAGAGGGCGCCCTAGGAGTCGTTGAGTGGAGGCAGTAGAGGATGACCTGTTCAAAATGGGTATCAACAACTACCGAACTGTGGCTCTTGATAAATTTGGGAGGAAGCACTGGCTTACATCGATCTGTAACCGAAGCACGGAAAAGAAATCGAAAATAGGGTTTGTGCAACCGTTGCGAACAATTTATTACTCTACTAGGCTAAAATTATTCATTGTTGAATGATGTTGGTGGAGACGCCGTGTATTTTGAAGCCAAGTAACCAAAAAATTTTAACCTCTTCAGACATTTCTTTGAAACTATGTGATAGACAAGATCTCTTTCAATACTTTACAACCGATTCAAGACCATAAAGGTGAACGTGACGTTCTCAAAAAGATATAGACGCAACTAAAAAAACTGACTAAAAAAATTTCATGAGAAGGATATGGTCCTACATATACTCTTATACTTTGTCGCTAATTTATTAAATAATGTGAAAAAACTGATATTTAAAAACAATATATTTAATTTAATGACCACTCTGAATTCATGAATTCTATTCTACATAAACTATTAAATTTTGTCTATTGTTGGGAAGTTTTTCAGGATGTCCGTAGTATAATATTTGGTATGTAAATAATATATATTGATGTTAATTTAAATTTTAATACGATAAAACAAACACAATTTGTAGCTTTAATTATTGCAAATGCACGATCATAGGACAAACGAAATAACGCTGGTGGAAGTGGGAATCACTAATAATTGACAAAGTCCAGTAAGTATGAATTGTTGGCAAATGAATTAAATGTATAGAGCTAATTTTGTTGTCTTACCCGTCGTGCTAACGTGGGACGGACTAGTAACAAGATTCCACAAGAAGTACTTGGAGAACATATGAATTGACACATGGTTAGAGGCTTATATCCAGATTGGTGGGAGGAAACTGAACAAAATAATTAAAATTAAACGATTAACAATGGTGTAATATAGTTGTTGAATAAAATCACTTTGAAGTTTTGCAAATGCAGTTGTATGTTAACTATGCAAAGTATTTTTATAATTTATATAACTTGACTAATCCTTAGTGTCCTTAGTATTATTTCAATTTAAAATATAACCTTTGTGTTATCTAGTATTAATTTATAATAATACTAAATTAGACAATAATTCGGTATATTTCCCTTGTCTTAAAATAAATTCTTATTTGGAAAGAAATTATATTATAGATAAACCTAATAATTATCCTTGATTGTCAACAACAAACAAATAATTGAATATCAAATATAAATTTAATATAAATATCTCTGAATGTCGTCATAAGCATAAATCTGTTGAATAACTCATTTTCTCTAATTCAAGGCCAAACACTCAAATATGAATCAGTTATGGCAGTTATGGAAAGTAATTAAATTAGCTAAAAAGTACTTATCACCATGCAATTACAGTCCATTCATAACCTTTTTCGTCATAGGTTGGTTGGTCGTCGCCCACATCCTCGACATATCAACTTACCCATTGACATTTGAATAGAGAAATTTGGTTTCACATTTAACGACTACAATTACGTTCTATTTAATTATACATTCACTGTACAATGTATGAGTTTTGATAACATGAAATGGACTAAGCAACTGGCTACATAAACGAGATCGCGGATTCAGCAACAATGTACCTGTTATTTTGGTGCAAGCTACGGAAAAATTCATATTTAAAATTTTAATATTTCACCTATTTAGTATGGAGCGTGCGTTTTATACGTGTATATATGGGTCCAATGTATGTAACTTTAAGTATTGATTTATGAGCTGCGCATGTCCCTCAAAATATTGCTTAAAATATGCTCTAGAATTCATACGTCTATTCCTCACAGCTCGTGCAACTGTTCAAATACCAATACACGGACACCGTAGTCCTTTGATTGCCGGGGAATATTGTATTATAGTACAGTAAACGGTCTAGTAGAGAAATAGAAAAGAAAAATTAAAATATGTAGTTTTGTTTCACATCATCCGGAATTACTACTCATTTTAAAACAGGTTTAAAAGGTCAGTTTATTACAAAAAAGGAATATTTGGAAGGCAAGTATAGTATTTTAAAAATCAGTAACAAGTAGGTCTGGATTGTTATGATTTTGAAATCCGCTTTAGTTATAATACAACCATTAAAATCAACCTTTAAAAATAAAAACGAAAAATATATCCAATACTGGGAAAATCTATTTTAACAATTTTCATTTCTCATTTTTATAATTTTATAATTAAACAGATTATATAGAATATTATTTAATTTAAACCTAGTTTAGGAAAAAATTAATAAACATATTTCATAATTAACATTTAAAGTTCACATTACGACAGCACGATGGTATTTTAATTTTCAAATTATGGTATAATACGTATACTCGTACACTCCATTCCAAGTATGTGAATACAGTAATTTGATTCTCAATCGGCAATATCTTCAGTACAGTTACTAATTTGGGAAAAATATTGAGTAAAATAAAAAATCTCTATTGAGGTGATCCCGCACTTTGACCTGAAGATCTATTGTGCTCCCTCATATCTCTGCCCTCCGCAGTTGGGCGTATTGCTCTTAGATGTTTCCATCAATGCGAAGGTCTAGCTTTAACCAATTAGTTTACGCAATCAAATTTGTCAAATGCCCTATATATTCATTTGCCAATCTTTCATAATTAACAATTGCTCTGGTGTGATTAGTACCAGTGCTGATGATTCAATATACAGGCTATTTTTGTTAACAAGTTTTTTGCCAACGAAACAGAAGAAGACCATCACTTTCATAACTTTTTCGTCTGTATATGTTCATTTTGAACAGCAGCAGAGTACTTTGTATTACAAAGATCCGGTTTATATTCGTTTCTATGTATTCCATCCAAGCTTTGAAAACCCATCTAAATTCTAACAAATGGTGTTGACGTCACCAGTTGTTCTGTATTTTAAGGCCGTAGATATTATTTGTAAATGTATTTAAACAAATATTAATCACAAATTGTTATTAGTTGATAATAGAAAATGAATTTTCAAAATAAAAAAATCACTGCTTTTACTGGCATTTGAACACACGATAACCAAATTTTGTGACGAGACACTTAACCAACTACGCTATCCGGCCTCTCGATAAGAGTAAGATAATTAAGAACTTATTCTGGAAAGCAAATATCCCTTTTTTTTAGAAAATATTACTTTATCGTGTTTTTAAGGATGTAAATTAATAGAAATCAATGAAATTTTATTCTTTTTTTATTTAATTTTTTGTTTTAAAATCAAGGTTTACTAACATTCATGCATTTTCCCATAAAAATTGTACGTAATTATTAAAAATAGCACCTAAAGTACTTGATAATCTAAACTAATAGATAAATTTAAAAATCAGTATAAATTATTGTACAGTTTGCAATAGAAAATGGCTTAATTTGCAGTTTTTAACAGCGTTCATCCGTTTTACTGCGTTAAAATACTATGATTTATATTTTTAATTTTAAAAATAACTAAACAATATAAAATTTGGAAAGGCACTTGGTTTCAAGAGTACCATAGAACCTTCCAGAATAGGCACTAATTATTATTTTTTAATATAATTAATTCATAATTTTCTCACACATTTACTTTTAATGAATTTTACTTTTAATCGAAACACAAAACGATTTTCTCAAATTAGTAAAAGAACTGGAGATATTGACGATTGAATTAAATTCAATGACTGTATTCAAATACTTGGAATGGAGTGTACGCGTATATCAGGTGTTGTGAGTTAAATTTAAATTAGAAGTTAACGTTGCGTTGTTGACAAATCTATTTTAAGCACCTTTATTTAATTATTTACTTACTCGTATATATAATACTTCTTTTGCAAAAATTGTTAATTTTAATTTCGGTCCAATTATTTAGAGTATGAATTTGCTCCAGACTTTAAAAATAATCTATAGTCACAGAAATATAAAACAAAAACTGTAAATTTTATTGTATTATTTTGCTTTTTATTAAAATATGTCTTACCAAAGACTCATCTTTATCGTACAGATTATATAAAAAAAAAACTTATACTCAGTTTCTAATAAGATACTACATTACAAGTACAATAATTCTATTGTATTCATTTTTATCTAATTTGATTAAGAATATTTATTAAATAAGCAGTTCAAATATTTAAACACTTTGCTTTTCTTCGATGACACAACAACCATTACAAGTCTGGGTCCAATCAATTGGTTTTATGTAATCAACGTTATCAAATGCCCTATCTATTCTACGAATCATTATTTGTTATGATGTGATTAGCACCAGAAATAAATGATTCTTTATACGGTCTATTTATTGACAGATTTTTGCCACCGAAACAGAATACACATACTACGAAGAAGACCCCCCTCCTTTTCATCTGTAACCATTCATTGAATGGCAGCAAATTTCTAGTATTATAAAAAAATCCGATTTTTTCTTAGATTCTGAGCACCCTATCCAAGCTTTGAAAACCTGTCTGAATCAAACAAATAGCATTAACGGTACTAGTGGCTTATAGGCAGGGATATTATTTTTTGTAGAAGTATTTAAATAAGTATTTAATTGAATAATAATCACAAAATTTTTAAACGTAATTAAGTAAAAACGAGTAAAGAATTTTGAAAGAAAAAAACTACAGTTCGATCGGGGCTCGAACCTCGGCCCATAGAATTGGGTTCTGTATCACCGTTTTAATCAATTGTGCCAACCCCCTCTCTTTTAAGGTATTTAAATGTAATTATTTTGAAAATAATGATAACACAATCAAATTTGTATTTTATTAAATGTAAATGAACATTGCAATACAGTCAATAGACGTGACGAATTACAAATAGGGTGTTCTGTAACAATTTCCCACAAATAATATAAAAGTTTTGCACAAATCTAAAAAGTATTTTAAAATAGAATTACATTACGAGTATTACAACAGTCAATATTGCTCTGATTATTATGAAGTAACAATTTGGAAAATATTATTGTTGAAATAAATTGGCTGTGCTTTTATTGAACAAACTGTATAATCTTTGCTCACAAAATGGTTACAAAAGATTATCCAAAGAATACATTTGTTATTTAGAATACCTTTCGTATGTCAATTTACCGAGAATGTAGTTCCATTCTGAATTATAATACAGCCCAGTTTTAATGTATTAATTATTTTGATAAAGATCTTGTGTCAACAACAGGTACACAATTCGTACAGGCTTACATATTTCGAATTTCTGAAAATTTACCGACTTCCAAGTAAACACAGACCGGGTTCACCCTTGCCATTCCCTGTTTTTCTGCGCCGTCTTCCCGCAAACCAGATATTTTCTCGTTTAATATGAAATATTTTATGTTTAGACTTGTGTTTTCATTTTTCATTTTCCCCTTGTAGTGGTTATTGGTATAGTAACACACATGGATGTACTATACATACATATATTTACACGAAAATTGTTCGGGATACAACACACAATATTAATACCCTATAAAAGAAGACATCAATAAAAATTGTGCTTATCATCGTCAGCACTCAGCAGCGACTTGTACTTTTTACCTACCCAAGGCCAATAAGAAGCCCCGGATTTTCCAGCAATTCTTTTGCCGGACGGTCAAAATAAGCCGCCGTTGTGCTATTTAAAAATGGAAATTTAAGGTCGTGCAAATCTTAATCTTTTAAAAGCTATAACAAATACACGCATGTTCAACATTTTATATGCCATAAATGGAAAGATAGAGATATTATCATAAATTTTGTACAAATATTTATTATATTCTTGTATGATTATATTTATCTGAAATTTGGATGATAATATTGCTCTCTTCATTGCAATATCTTAAAATGAAATGCATTCTTTTTAAAATATAATAGTATAAGGAGTGATTTGAATACAAAAGCATATCAAAATGTAAGTAAAAATAGCTAGAATCCTAATATAAAATATAATTCTTAATAAGACATTTGCAAATTATGACGAAAAAACAATTACTTATTTTAATGTAAATTTTTAATCCATAAACATGTATTTTAATGTTAATGGAGTTGTATTAATTTTAAAGAGTAGTTGAGTTAAGGGTTTAACAAATAACTAAAATACCTAGTATTTTTTTTAAAGAAACCCAACGACACCTATTAAAATAAACATTGAAATAACATTGTATTTAGTAATAACAAATATATCTGCATTGATAAACGAAGCTTAAATTGTAAGGTCACGGATAGGTAATTTCGCCACTCACATTTATTTTTCTCTGAGAGAGTTTTTACAAGAATAATTGGAATTGAATAAAATAGTAATGGTTTTTACTAATATTTTTAACTACCGTCAATAAGGTATTTTTGTGATAGTATTTTATTAATGAGGATTATGAAAGAAAAGGAAAAACTAAATATTGTTAGATGAAAAGTTGACTCATTAATATGAAATATTTCCATTTAAGTTCTTCTAACTTCCCTTTACTCTTTATCCCAAAATTTACCTCTCATCATTCTATGTGAATTCTCTTTGGAAATTAACTATAATATGAATCTCTCTCATCCGGTTATAATTTCTTTCCAAACATTCTTTTTGCGTAGTTTTTTTATTGCCAGCTTTTTTTATTATTCATTATGCGTGAAGTAAAGAATTTAGCTGCCAAATAAAACATTTTCCGTGAGAAATTGTTTCAAATACAATTTTCTGTTTTCTCCTTTGCCAAAAGTTCTCTCCACCAACGCGCGGTGCTATACTATCAAAGGATTTGCTGGTGGTGGATGTCATTTGGTATTCTGGATAGTAATTGTTGTTGGTGTGACTGTCGTTCATATTATATTGGGTGCGACCCAGACTTTATGTACGCATGCGGAATTTAAAACTTAAAAAAAGTCATTTTTGTCTCTATTTTCTCCCATCATCGTAGCTAAATTTGCCGAAGGAGTCCACTTTCTGCTCAGAGCGAGGACTCTTGCCTGGCTCTAGGAAACTGAATCTGTCTTGGTCTTTCACGCTGAATTGCGCCTACGACGGGAGCATTGTTTTAACTTTTACCCACTTTCTCTCTCCCTCATTCTCTGTACATTCGGCTCTCGTCTCAGAGCGGAGAGAAGCGTCTCCCGAATGAATGGAGTGTCGACTTTTGTGGAGCCTTTAGTAGTGTATTAATTGTCGGGCGAGTACCTTTACAATAACCCGAGTCTGTGTCCAATGAAGTCAGAAAATCAATTCTTCTACCACACCAAAAAAAGCACAACAAAAACAACACTGGTGCCAACTTCGCACAAATTTGGGAGTGATTAATCGGAACAGCAGCCCTAATCGGCTTTGGTGTGCCATGGGATACTATCAAGTCACCTTGTCCCCCATGGATTAACGGGGCTTTTAAAGTGTTTTATGTGTGTTTTTGTGGAGGTGTAATTTAAAAATATTACGCCCAGGTAGAAAAATGTCATGGATAAAACTACAACTCAGTGGCTATCGCAGTATCAAGTTTTCTGTATAAAAACCATACAACAAATTCAACCAACAAAAAGTGTAATATCCCAAAACGCAATTATGGCTTCGACTCTCGGAATTGAATTAATAAATAATATGCCTTCAATCCATCCTGGTTATTCCAATAATTAGCGAACCAATTCTCCTGTAATGATAATGGAAGGGAATAATAACAATGCATATTTAAATAACCATTGTAATGGCCTTATTGAATAAATAAGGAAGATGTGATTCAAACTGAAATATTAAATCACCTTTAATAATTTGACCGAAGACCTTTTCCCTTAATTCGAAGCTCCAGCTCCGATTAAAGATCAATGCACTGCCAAAGTCTAGAGAAGAAGAATAGCTTGAATAAACCCACACAACAGGGAAGGGCGTGTGGAAGAGACCCCCGTGAATTTTGCAATATTATACCAGTCAGAGCTCGGCAAAATAAATAATACTCTCCCAAAGTAATAATAATCACAATAGCACTGGTATTCGTGGTAGAAAAATTCTGTATTTGTGAATGTGCGACAAAGCTTTACTTTTTATTTGTATTTATATATATATATGTATCTATATATTTATAAGCCATGGTTTGTCGAGCTCAAATTATATTGTCCATCAATCAAAATTAAAATAATTGGATTATTGCTGTGAATTTATGAATTTTTAACCTTTTTCGCTGCTGGTTTTTATAGCATTTCACCATTTTACGCCAGTACGTTCCAATTTATTTCCTATCACAAATCTTATGCATAACATATAACAGCATAGAGACAGTGTTAATGAAAAAAAAAATGTAATAACATCAGTTCTAATACAAAGGTCAATCAAACCATAGAAAAAAAAGAAATTTACTGAACATTTAATTGCTTAAAGTAAAGCATATAAATCCCTCATCATTTAGGATTCAGGATTTATGTTTCTGGAACGGGCCGAAAGATGCAAAGTGGGTGACAATCTCATGANTGTAATAACATCAGATCTAATACAAAGGTCAATCAAACCTTAGAAGAAAAAGAAATTTACTGAACATNTTCACCATTTTACGCCAGTACGTTCCAATTTATTTCCTATCACAAATCTTATGCATAACATATAACAGCATAGAGACAGTGTTAATGAAAAAAAAAATGTAATAACATCAGTTCTAATACAAAGGTCAATCAAACCATAGAAAAAAAAGAAATTTACTGAACATTTAATTGCTTAAAGTAAAGCATATAAATCCCTCATCATTTAGGATTCAGGATTTATGTTTCTGGAACGGGCCGAAAGATGCAAAGTGGGTGACAATCTCATGAGATCTTGACATTTTAATTGATTTTAGGGACCTGCCTTGCCCGCTTTACATTTGATAAATTAATTCCACACACAACAAAGACGAGTTTGACTGTGTTGGCGGTTCACAGTGATAAAACAACCCATTTTATGCAAATTCGCAACTATGCAATCAACTGATGTTGACGGTGGATACAATTTCATTTCAAATTACTCCTTTTCCATAATTGTTAATTCATGTAAATTTTTACATCGTCTCTGAACTGATGTAACGCACCAAAATAATGGAAATGCAAATTTTTTCGGATCTTCTGCAAAAAAAAAGGATGTATAAATTTTGCCCCAAATTTAAGAGAGCTGATTCGAAGCCAGCGGAATGTGGTAAACGAGGATTAAAGAGAGCAGAAAATAATAATTAACCCAAAGGTAGATCCAATGCAGCCGAGTACGCCATAATGTTATTCAATTTTAGTTCCATTTACCTTCAAAATCCAGTAATTAATCTTTTTGAATAATAACAACTTTTTCCAGTAAGCAACTGCTGGCTGGTATGCAAAGCGAATAAAAAGCCACACAACCACCATCCATTCACCAACTTTGTCATCATCCTCTCCTTCTGGCTAATATACTAACCAAATACATATATACTAGACTACATCTTCTCGGTGAATTTATAGCCTTTGTACACCCAAATATGCTCATACATGTACACCTGATTGGTACTCTTTATACGATGAAAAGTTTCTAGTTTCAAATTGCATTCAAATATTAATGCAAATTTTTTAATTTATTTTAAATGAATGTTCATTTAAAATCTACTTTTAATATATTACAAAACTTTTATAAAGTTTCGGTATCATTACCATAGTAGTTTTTTTTCTAAATGGGATGTAAAGCATTTCTGGAATCAAATATTTTTGTTCCAAAACCGTAAGATCAGATTAATAGTTTCATAAGTATTAAAAAAATCATTTTAAATTTAATTTTAATATAAAAAATTACGAAATGATTATCTTCATTTAGTAATTAATAGATACGACCGTATTTTTGATTTATTGTTAAGTACAAGAAAGATTATTGGTAGTTTTAAATAACTTATATAATGACAAGTAATGGAAATACAAATTATATTATAAAAATATAAAGCACCATTTTTGTTGCGCAGAAAACCGAAAAAATTATAGCAAAAACCATTATGTTTTCATAGCACGAAAATGTATTAAAAGCTCATCACTGCATAATGCTTTGGCTTAGCCGTTTTAGCTTGAGTGGATCTGAAAACCATGTTGCATAAATTAAAATTGCTCTTAGCTTTTTATTTGAAAAATGTCCAGAGAATATGTAATACATTGTGATAAAAATGAGAAAATAAAACAAAATGTACAGAGATCCTTAAAATGCGATGGAAATCGTTCTGATTGCGGTAATATCGTCAAGGAAATACTCAAGTGGTTAATTTAATATGAGGCCCTGAGTACATACAAGACCAAATCAAACTGTAAAACGGAATAAAGTGTGTTTAATTTGTGTATAAAACACTATATAATTGTGCGTATAAAATAAATATGAAAACGACAAGGCAGAGCGAGCGGTGCGTGAGTTGGTGAAAGTGCGTGGTTTTCATTCTCTTTCTCTTTATGAATACAGGTATATATCCATACGTACATGTATATAGATGAATAAGTAAATGAGGAAGAGCTTAATATTCTTGTGTAAATATGTCTAGTGCAATTGTAGAACATTTCCCTTATCCTTATTTCCATCTATTTTAGAAATAGAATATGTCATAATATTCCGGGAGGATTAATTCATCTTCGTCTTAATAATTCATTTATTATGATAAATAAATTATTTTTTAATTAGAACGAATAAATTTTGACATTATTAATTATTAATTCATCTCCGAGACACCGACCCTTTATTTCCCTAATAATCTGCCATCTAAACAAAAAGTGTCTTTCTTCTAATTTTCGTGTAATAAATTGCCGAAAATAGTAGTGTGCAAAAACCAGGGCATTAAATATGCCGTGAAATGGTGTGAGTGTGGAAAATGGAGGAAAATAATCACATGTTGACGAAGTGAAAATTTATTGCTGTCTTTAAAGCATACATATGTCGTGCTAAAGAAGTCAAGTGTACAGCAAAGTGCAACAAATAAATCTGTGCAATGGAATATAAATTCGAGTGTTTTAATAATAAATGTTTGATTCGATCCTCCTTCAAAACGTGAATTTCAATGTGTGGCAAAATAATACAATGTGTGCTAAAGTATTATGTACAAACACCATATTAGTGATGCTCCCCTGCTGATTCTAATTCTCCAAATAAAAGCAAAGGCGGCTTAAACATCGATATTAAAAAGAAAAGAAATGGAATTTCACCACGTACCGTTATGTATAGTATCATTTAGTATAATAATTTTTTTACTACCAAATTTATTATCTGCACATGGAATACATAAATTACAACACAACAACGGAGAATCTTATAGACAAGGTGAGAAAGCTAATATTTATTAACGGACTTTGGTTTGGCACACCATTTTTTTCCTCTTCCCTTTTTCGCAATCATTATTATTTCACCATTTCTGTAATTTCTTCTCCTAATACACTCTCCCATTACTTGGATATCTCAATTTGGCGCTCCATTTATCCAAATGCCAGTAATAATTATATATAGAAAATACCATCAGGCTTAGCGTGCAACTAATTAATATTTTGTTAGCGTTTCGAGGAGATACAATCAATTCCGCGAATTCGGATTTCTCCAGGATATTAAAAAAATGATAAGAAAGCAACGTTTTTTACCTTTCATAAAAAGACCTTCTACCCAAAGTAATTTAATTTAGAATCGACAATGTGTTTGATATTTAGAAACTTAGATAAGACTCTAAGCCAGCCTATCCCCGCATTCATCTACTATCAAGGACCTGAAATGTACTTTTTGTACTTTCTTCTCTCTTCCTAGCTTAGTGAATCATCTTTAGAAAGTGTACTCTGCACAAACTTTACTAATGCTTGAACACTGAGCCAAAAACCTCTCCAACACTAATATCCCCTCCTTTTACAAAGTCAATCTTTCAACACCTACATAACGATCTACACAATCTTGTATGTTATAAAAGGGGCTGTTTCAAAGATTATGGATACAATAATATTTTTGCAACTAGAAAAATCCTGAATTTACTCAAACTGATAATAAAGTTCACACATTCTTAATAAAAACTTTATAACAATTCACAATAAATAAAATAATTTCAATAATTTGCAGATAACAATATTTTTAAGCAATCAATAAAAAGATTAGGCATTTGAATAGTAATTACATAAAATTAAAATAACGAATTTCTCATCTAATTTTTTCTCAATTAATTATTTAAAAAAAATCCAATAGTTTTTATAAGTGATGTCGATTGTAAATGGAACGACTTTAAAAGCTTAAAAATAACAAATTTATTTATGTTCAAGTCATTTTTTAGCCTTACAACTTTTAATGACGTATTAAATAAATAATTTATTATATTATAGATTTATTATATTATTTTCCTAATTTGTTTATAAATTAATGAAAAATAATTTTATATTTAATTAATATTTTATTTTCAAAATAACCAAATTAATCTTTTTTAGAAATACAAAAATCCAGATTCTGCTTCCATTTGGAAAATTCGTCAGAAATGTATGGACTGGTTGTAACAACGAAAATATTTAAAACCAAACAAATTNTTATATTAATTCACTTTTTCTGCTTCCATTTGGAAAATTTGTCAGAAATGTATGGACTGGTTTTAACAACGAAAATATTTAAAACCAAACAAATTTATAATATCATTCCAACATGAATTCCAACAATAGAGGAAAATTATTTAACTCACTGAGTTAATATATGGTTTCGAATAGCTATAATTTTTGGCTTTTTCAAAATTTATGCAAAAAAAAAATTCAATTATTTGTTGTATTTGAAAATTAGTTACAGCAGACTATTCCAATTAATAATTGCAAGTTTTTATTTATAAAGCAGATTTATTCACTTATTTCTGGAAGTAATTTAAAAAGAGAATCATTGGTATTTGCGATATACTCAATTTATATGGGCTCAACGTTAATTAAAAAGATCCTAAATTAATTTTAAAAGAAAATATTGCAACTTTGATTAAAGGATTTTTGTTTTTAAAAATGAAATTTTTATGATTAAAAAACATTTTTAATTAATTATTTTACCCACACACTAGTGAAAAGTTTGTATCCGTAATATTTGAAAGTGCCTCTACATGTATAAATTTTTAGACAAGATATNAAAATTTATATGGGCTTAACATTATTTCCAAAGCTCCTAAATTAATTTTTAAAGAAAATATTGCAACTTTGATTGAAGGATTTTTGTTTTTAAAAATTGAAATGAAATTTTTATGATTAAAAAACATTTTTAATTAATTATTTTACCCACACACTAGTGAAAAGTTTGTATCCGTAATATTTGAAAGTGCCTCTACATGTATAAATTTTTAGACAAGATATAGAATCGACCGGATATTCAAAATCCTCGGATTATATTAAAATGTCTACTCATCCACCACCACCATTAACATACTAGTACCAGTGACTAATAAATGGAAAATTAAACGTATAAATTACCGCCGTTTTCTCCAACACATCACAGAGAAAGGGATTGAGAGATTACAAGATCTTGTTCTTCAGAAAAACCGTTCTATATACATAAGAGACTATATGCGAGTAATAATAAGTATGAAATATTACATCTTCGCTTAATTGGTTCATGGTATAATTGAGCGCGGAAATATTTATATTTTTTACAATAC
>JXOV01013856.1:0-15569 GCA_001014945.1 Clogmia albipunctata
TTTTGACCTTAATTCACAGTGTATATCACATATATCATCAATATATCATATATATCACATATTAATATGGGTAAGGAAAAAGTGTTTAATAGGCCCGCTATTAAGCACCGCACANAAGCACCGCACACTAGGGCAGTATAGGTTTGTACACTTTTAAGGATAGGTTCAATGTTAGTAACATGGACACTTAGTATGCATCCCTGTAAATTTATGGATTTTAACTTATTTTCAGTAGTAATTCTTTCAAATAATCACACCGCTTGATAAATATTAACTAGCTCCCTCTTCGGCCTGACCCATCTCCAAGTTCGCAATGAATATTCCAATAGCCACTGACTTATTTAAAAAAAATATAATAATAATAGTTTGAAGAACCGATTTGCAAAATTGTGACCAGTCATACTATATAGTAAATTCTTTATTATATCAAAAATATTTTAGAAATTATAAAATATAATTTTATATTTAAAATTAAATATTCTAGTCCTTTACTGTTTTCCATTTTCTTAAGTGATTTGCGAAAAACATAATAAAAATCAAAGTGATGGCATTGTAATAGGAAAGAAGAAAATTTTCAACGTGTCATATGCGGATAACCTAGTACCACTAGCGGACTGACAAGACGAGATGATGCGAATGCTTTGCCTGTTTTTCAGGTACACAAAAAGGAAGAATCTCGAAGTCAAAACAAATAGTCTCAGATGGTAGTGCTCAACAGCGGCAGAAGGCTTTTAAGAGAAGAATGGAAGTTTGGTAACTTATCGGTCACGGAGGTGAAAGCATTTAAGTACCTTGGCTTTCTTGGAAAGTTCCACATAGATCTGGAAGTCGTGATCGGTAAAAGGAGAGTGGCGGATGTTTAAAAACAAAATTTTACGGAGCCGATCTCACAACGAGAACGTTTGGACCTAACACTGAGATGGATATTGGAACATGACAAGGGTCCCAAGAAAAGCCATATTAATGCAAGAAAAGAACTACCGATATAAATATATACAGAGGCTGCGAACACGTAACAGCACCTGTGAAGTGCTAAGAGAGTACGTCAAAGGAGTCTATCGAGGGATGATAAATCATTGGATCGAAGAAAAGAAACTTTACTGAAATAAAAACGGATGGGGAGATGAATTCATAAACATGTCCTGCAACAGAGGAGATAGTGTCTGGCTGATCCTGAGAGAGAGCTTCCTTCAAGAACATGGTAACCAGCTACAGTCATCTCATTACAGGTTACTGAACCATGATTGCACGATTGATATGTGGCAACGAAGAGAGGGCGAGAATAGGCTGGAGACAAGACCACGCATGCCGGGTGTACTATTATTATTAAATATTCCATGAAAAGTGAAGTGAAACATTAGAAATCTTTAAAAAGTAATCGAAGTTATTTTTTAGCTAAATTTTATAAAACATGTAGATTGTCGACACTCATAGGGTTAAGGAACAAAAATAAACATGTCAGAGTATCAATTATATTAAAATATCTTAAAGCTTCACAATAATATGAGTAAGCGCTTTTCTTTGTTAGTATTTATTTGAAAAATATGTTTTTGAAATGATAGTACTTTAATAGGAAAGTTGAACTCATTAAGCTATATTTTGTCACAATAAATGTTCTTTTTATTATTATTTTATATAATTTATGTGTTTATTTGTTTCCTATTATCTATGTGGTTTTATAGAGAAGTTAAAAGACAAAATCTTCCTGTATTTGTATAGGTATTTCTAAAGAATTTTAAAATATTGTTTTTCTCGTACAAGAAACATTAAATTTGAATATTATTTCTATACATTACACACGAGAATCTTTTCTCTTGTAACACAGATTTAAAAACATATGTATTTCGGGCACGTTTTTTCCTCATAATGAAATTTATAAATTGAATTTTTCGCTGATGGCAGCAATAATAATGAAAATTTAAATTATTTAAATTTCATTTGATTTGCAAATAACAATAACCACTCTGATTGCAGCTGATTACAGCTTATTGAATTTCATTCGTATATTCAGATTAAATTGCAGCTCAAAGCGACGATTTGATTCAAGTTTAATTTATTACTTTTCATACGAAATGAAATATGATATTTAATGAAAAGGAATGTGGAAATGTTTTCAGTTAACATGAACAGCTTTGAAGCTTGTACTGAAGAAATTTCTGTAATTTTTCAATATGGTTATAAAGAGAATTTAAAGAATTAATACACATGAAAGACGTCCCCATCAGTTCTAATTCTAGTTGAATAGTTATTTATACAACTTGGTCGATAAGATAAGGCATTATTAAACACTGGTCGTTTTTTAAATCACAAACTAAGCATTGTATTTTAAGGAAGACCTGTGTGTTCAATAATACTAATCTACCGTTTTATATATAAGGTTTTATGTATTTTAAACAAATTTCATATTAGAAAAATTAAAGAAATCATTGTTTTCTTTCTTTAAAAATTCAATAAAAGATACTTCTGAGTCAATTTCTGTTCTTTTTTATCTCGATAATTATATAAGAGAAGTACAGTAAGCTTTATACATCGAAATAGCCTTATATATATTTGAACTATTTAATAAAACATTTTCACGGAGATCACACTTCAATATTTAAAAAAACACCGTATTTTCTATTTAATGAAATAAAAATTTTTTGATATTAATAATAGTTATTTGTGCCGTTTTTTAACGAAGAAGCAATTGTGAAATAAGAACCAAAAGGCGAGTTATTTTTATCGTTTCCGAGTTAAAAAACGTATAATACACCCGTGTAGGACATATTTTTTTTAACTTTCCTCTAAAATCTACATCAAACTAATTAAATTAATTTTAGCCGTTACAAAGTTCTTTATTTTTTAAAGATTTTCGACACTATTTGACCGTTATAACGGTCTGGATTACAGTTTTTTTCCTCAAAGTGGTGCCGAAATTTTGACTTTGTCACAAATTTATTTGTACATTATGATTTTTGTTTTTTCACTAGAAAATTCCAAATTTTCACTTGTGCGAAAAAGTGTGTTTTATGAAACTTCAAATCAAAGTCGAAAAGCTAACTTGTCAATACGAAAGTGCAAAATAGTATATTTCGATACAAGTGCTGTAATAACCTATTTCATATGTGTATTGAGCGCTATTTTGTGTGATTCTAAAAAGATACCAGTTAATCAATAATTAAAAATTATTATTAGCGTATAAAAATCAATACAATTACAGCAATATGTCAAGGCAAAATAAAAATCTTCATCTAATTGAGGAGCATTGGCTCGTCCTCATCATTACGTCTATATCCCCAAGCAGACTGATGGCTGACTTCCTCCAACAGAGACAGGTGGTTGAAAAATGTGGGATTGTTTTGGTCATATAACCTGGGGAGGTTTGTAATGTCCATTCCGCAGATTAACGCAGTTACATCAAAAATAAAAACCATTCGCAGCGGTTTCTTTCAAATTGTGGAACAAGTAAGACAGTGTGTTTATTAGAGTGAGATGGGAATACTCCCAACGAAATGGTTTGACAACAATATGTAATTTCATCAAATTGGTGACAACTTGCGTGCAAATTTTGAATTAGTTCAGCACTCCGTGCAGAAAAGCAAACCGTTACAGAACCAATTTGGAATAAGAAAAGGCTACTATTCGATACAAAATATTTAATCATAACGATGTTTTGTCACTATCAAAGGGAGACTAACACCACTGCAACATGATCACATTCCCTTCCATTATTCTCTGTATCCATTTCTTGTAGTAAATAGTAGGTTCCGTTTTTAGTATTTAATAAGAATAGTAAGTAGTAAATAAATATAATAACTACTTAGCGCAAAAATTTTTTTATTCAATTACAGTTTTTGCAAAAAAAATTAAATGAACAATGTATTTAATTTTAAATTGTGCTACGTTTAATGGTAATAAAAAAAATCTTTTTATTTTCACTTTAATGTTGATGAAATTCTCGTTTGAAGGTGTTTGAATATTTGACATTTTTCGCATTTGGTGAAAAATTACTGAAAGGCCAGAGGCGAACAATAAATTTTATCATCATTACGCATATATCCTGAAATACATTTAATTTTAAAGCTATTAGTCAAATATTAAATTATTTTTTTGGTATAAAATCGATCATAATAAATTTGTGAATGATACAATCACTTCATTCTAATGTAAAATGGGCTGTTTACAAAAAATGGAAATATATTTTTTAAAGAAATTTTTGCGCTTGTGTACTGATTTGATTAGGAGCACTTGATATTAAATTATCCTTGAGAATATTTTTAAAATTAATAGGCTTTTCATGGAATTTTAAAAGTGAAATTCGGAAAGTCTTATTAAGAGAACCTAATAAAGAAGAAAGTTGCTAATAAACGCTCGTGTGAGTACATTTTGCAATTTTATGGAAGTTGGTTGAAATAATTAATTAGGTATGCAGGCGGCGTTTAAACTTAAGAATCCTTTAGGCACCAGATGATTGTTTGCGGAGTTGTTTGGAGTACGAGGAAAGTGGCTTCTTAAACTGAAAAATCTTGGCGCCGCGGGAATTTCTTGGCTTTCCGCTACTAAAGAGAGAGAGAAAGGGTAATTTATCAAGGAAATTATAAACCCATTAAAACGGATCGTGTTCATTGTGCGAATATTTTTATTTTAGTATAAAATACTGGTAATTATTTCCTTGGTCTAATTACATGGCGGTTTCTCCAAAGAGCTTTTGCTCAAGTCGTCTTTTCCTTGGTCGTAAATTCTAATTACAAGATTAACCCTATAATGCCCAGGCGAGTCTTTAGGCACACTTTCTATGAGTGATAATATAAAGCAGATGAAACCATTTTTAATCATTTATGTTAAAGTAACTTTATATCAACCACATTCAATTTCATATTTATCATTAATCTTATCTAAATCACAATTTAAATTGATATAGTTACGTATATATCAAAACTATATCAATTTAAATGGCAATTTAGAGAAGGTACTCTAATAATTTTATAAAATATATAAAAGCGAATAAATTTGTATAAGGTGCTTTAGTAAAAATCATAAAAATACGTTTAAAATATTCTTCTACTTATTTGACTTCAAAGAACGGCGCCTAAGGGCTCACTTGGAAATTACACGAATCAATTTCTTTCCAACCAGACATTTCCGCTTCAAAATCAATAATATTTTACATTACAATCTATCGTATTAAGTTCACATTTAACAAATTTTATCAATTTTGAATTGATTTGTTAAACAACAAATTTTGATATTCATTTCATATCATAACGTAAAATTATTCAACATATTCAAATACCCAGTGGCGTAGCCGCCCGGGGCGGTCGAGTATGAAATTTGCCGACCCCTTACATTAATTAATTTTTTTTAAAGAAATAAAAGACATTTTTCATTACTTTTGTACAATTGCCTAGAAACTAGAGTAAAAGGCAGTATTATATGTATGAAATTAAGTCTTAAACGTGAATTTTATATAGAAAAATCGCACATTATGGGTAAAAATGCCGCCCGGGGCGGTCCGCTCCCGCCGCACCCCCTAGCTACGCCACTGCAAATACCCATATCCTCAAAAACATCTCTAGGGACAAAACAATAGATAACATTTATTGGAAAGAGGATAGGAAATATTCAAATAATGGATTGAAAACGAATGAAAAAATATGGGAGCTTTATCTGGTTTGAACTAAGCCTCGGAGCATTGCATGAACTACTAGAACACATATCGTAATATGGAATTATTATTTTCCGAAACTACTTCACTACAAGAGTGATTATTTTGTGATCTCAATATTAATGTTTTTACAATAAAATAAACAGTTATTGATTTTGTAGTGGAGGCATCTGGTTGGGAAAATAGTGATTACTCTAATGCCGAAACGGGTCTTTAGGCACGATAACTTTGAGAGTCGTAAAATCTGTAGAAATTGCATTTTAAATTTTATTTTCGGTTTCTTTTTTGTGAGAGCCATCATAACCTAAAGTAATTTACTAAATTCAAAGAAAATTTGGGTATTAAAGGGTTAATGTAGCTGAGCTCTGGAGCTGTCTTAGTTATCCACAGGGTCGTTTTTTGTTAATACTTTATTGCCAATTATCACTTTAAACGTTGGTGGGATGCACTCATCACGCCGTTATGTAGTATTCCTGCTTTTTGCACTTCTCTTTCGCGATGTAGCAGAGGGCGAGCGAGATTAAAACCGCAATTGTCAACGCCATTCCGATGGAGACCCAAATAATGATGTCGTTTATCCCTGTTGCGGAGCGCACTGCAAAAAAAAGAACAAAAGGGAAATGCTGTGGTGAGAAAAAAGAGAGCTGAACACATAGTTGTTCATTCTACACGTGTCTACAATAAATTTGAACCATAGTAAATTTGACAGTGTCAAATAAATTGCCAAGTTTGATAAATTTTATGGTTGCTTTCTACCATTTGAATATCTCGTTTAGATTGGGTTTTTGCGACATAGGTTGAACTGGAAAAATTCGTTCTGGGGTTTTATTATATAGTTTCACGTCCTTTGTTATTTAATTTGATTTACATGAAAAGGATTCCGCATAAATATTAAAAACTGGTTTTCATAAAAACATTTTTATATTTAATAGGATTTTTGTACTATTAAATTTATAATGGGACTATTTTTAAAAGAGAGTTTCAAATACACTTTGTTCTGCTTTTATAGCTTAATGACTGTTTGAATTAAATAGGATAATGATACAATTAATCTGTTGGCAAATGTTTGCTATTGATTTAGACCCAATCAACTAATTGGCTTTTTCTCAGTTCATTTCTTTGTATTATAATATCAGTGATTATATAAACATTTATTATTTAATTAGCACAATGGAATGATTTTTTTTATTAAATAGAATTATCCTTATCATTGAGTGATTCTTTGGGGTTAAACAAAATCGATATTGATATCCAAAAATTAATTAATTTTTAATTCACATTCAAAATGTCTCATATTGATAAAAAAAAGAGTCCCCTTGATAAAAATTTCGTCCTAAAAGGGAAGCTCATAACAATTGATGAAATGTTTAAATTACAGTTCAAAATTTCCTGAATAAAATAAATATCCGCTAAAATTTAAAGATATAACTTTCATTTTTGTGATAGGAGTTATATTGTATTTTTCCATAATATGATTTATTTACTTTAATTGACTTAAGAGGAACTAAGGATTAAATTGGTTACACCAAAATGACTATTTTCTCTTAATATACGTTTGTGTAAGACCTAGTTTTTATATAAAAACGTATAGATTGCAATCGAGCACAAAAATACATTGTTCTTCCTAATATAATAATTTCCAAATCATGAATTAAGACGCATGCTTTACTTAAAGAATGAACAGTTTGACATATGCCCCTATAACTTATTTCAAAGTTCTTTTCAAGTTATAATTTTATCGTTTAAATATTGTTTAGACAAGATTAACCTTAACTAGTGCCCTCAATAAAATTATGGAAGTTATCTGATTTTTCAAATGGACCTTTTTTTTAATTTGAATTATTCCAAAATTAAATAAAAATAAGAAAACAAGAACTAGAGAAATTGAAATATTTTTCTAGGAATAACAGTTTTACTTTAAAATATTAAATTATTAAAATATTATTATTATTAAATATTATAACGTCTATGAAAAATGAACCATAATTAAACTCGAGCAGATTTCTATAAAACGAATGAAATGAGTTTTCGAAAAGATACGAGTGCTTAATTATGTGTTTTTCAATCATTTTATATAAAATTTTATACAATTCGCTTATTTAACAAATTAGCTTTTAATTCACGAAATATGAAGTAAATCAAAGACTCAACATTAAATTAAGGTCTAAATACATACAATAAGGAAAGAAGTTGTCAAGCGAATAGAACTTTCTATTTCTATTTTTCGACAAATTAAGACAATATAACACCGTGCACTGTATCTCTTATATACTCGTGATAGCATTCAGCAATTAAACCACATTTAAAAACCAGAAATAACTTTTAAGAAAAATTTTACTGTTGGTCGTTTAATGGGAAAATTCAAATTGAATAATAAATCAAATCCTACTTTATTAGAGAACATGAAAAATGTCGAAATATATTTTCCGTCCATGCCACTAAGAACAAAAACTATATATTTTAGTAATGAAATTTTGTTACAAAGTACTAATTTTGTGTTTTTATACGATTTATGTTTATCAGCGAGTTTTTTTTATAATGCATAACGAAACGCAGTGCGGTTATAAAGGAGTTTAAAGAAGAAGCATTGGATACCAAAATGTAAAAAAATTTCAAAATAACTGTATAAAAGGGTTTTTATAATGTGTATTAATTACTAACTATTTTGTTGGGTTATTTGTAGAAAATCAAACCAAATTATGTTTTTTATTATTTGCAAAATATCAATAAATTATTTAATAATTATAAATATAGGATACATTCTAAACTCATTTTAAAATATTTGTTTACAAACTGATTTAAAAATTAAATTGGTTTCCTTAAGTGCATTTCATGCTTCTTAAATTTCTGTTTACAGTTCTACAGTTCAAGTATAATAAATTTGCATAATAACAATAACTGAAGCCTGGCAAAGGGAAAAGCTCGCAAGGAAAGTAATTTTCTTGCATATTTGATAACAATGGGATTGTTTAATAATTCCATTGTCGCTTTGCCATTTTCCAAAGAGTCGGTCGGAGAGGAAAAAATGATTTTTTTGCACTCACCATTGTAGTGATTGCCACTGTATCCGACTTTGGAAGACACTCGAGCCTTGGTGGGTGGCACAACGGTTGTTAACGTGGTGTAGAGCATTATCGAGATTGCGAGCACTTGACGAGACATTGTTTTAATTTATTTTCTGTTATTTTTCCTTCGAATACACAAACTTTATGGCACAAAGTTTCAACATTAAATGGCTTAAAGCTTTACGGTGATAACTAATTTTCTGTTAAAGTCACTTTTGGAAATTCGTTATCCTTTGGTTTTTATTATCCCTGTTTTATATTGGCACATAATTCAACAAATTGGCACGATTTCACTATAATTGACTCAATTTAGTAATCGTTTAATTGCACATGTTAATTAAATTTTGGCTTTACTCTTTCTCTCTGTTTCACAAAATTCATAAACTTTCTTCGTGTGTAGAAACGAGTGTAGATTTGGATTACTCTGAAACCGAGGCTGTGGCCAAACTGAGGAGGATTGGGATGAAACTAAACTAATGCTTTTCTGCTGAAACTTGCCAACAACACAGCACCAGCAAAAGAGAAAGAGAAAATTGCACACTTGAGATCCTGATAGTGAGATAGATTGCCAATGCCAGATTATCGGCGGCGATTTCTCCTCTCAGTCCTTGCCAAAATGAAGAGAAGAGCTGACGTGCATTATAGTTGCAAAATTAAATGGAGCATAGTTAACTTGAACCAAATTTGCTCGAGAATAATTGCCAACAGTTCTACGGGGACTTTCAAATATTTGCATTGCTGATTTTATTACGAACCTGGGATCTCTGGATGATATTACCTTAGTTTCCACTTTATAAATGAAATTATTTGCAGATGTAAAGTTTAATTAAAAATTGTTCGGGTACAGATGGATTTTCATAATGTAATGGATTATAAGATAAGACACTACTAAACAAAAGGGTTTTTAAAGTCACGAGCGTAACGAGTATTTTAAATATGTCTCGAGTGTTTAATAAACTTAGGGAGTTCATATTTCAAGAATTAACAACTGTTTCTTAATTCAAAATTAAAAGTAAGAAAAACAAATTTAGTTTGTAAATAAAAGACATGTAATATTTAAAATTAGCACACAATTATTTTATCTGTTTTTTTATTAATTTAAAATATAATTCATTGTTACTAAAAAATAAAATGTCAAGTACATTCTTCGTCAATTATTCCAAAAGCTAACACATGATTGATTATATCCTTTTAAAATAATCGTCTGAAAGGGTCTTCTATGGCACTTAATTGACCAAAACAAAAAGTGGTCTTTTTGCTGTCCAAATTAATAAAGGGAGACCCACTCCCTCAATTGATGAATTCATGTATTATAACGAAAATGTAGCCAAACATTATTATTTATTATATCGTACAAAAACAAATTGATTGGGTAATTGAAAAATAATGATTGATATATCAATAAAAATGACATATTAGTTATATGAAAACATTTCATTTAATCATATTCCATAATGTTCTCGGAACAACAAGTATTTATTTATTCTTTTTATGTTAAAGTTTAGTATGTATCAATATTGCCATACAAAACATATTAACTATTATATTGAATTACATTAAATTAATGTAAAAATAATCATTTATTTAAATTTAGGCTTTGAATTTGAACAAGAAAATCATCTTTAATAAATGTTCTTAATTTTAATTAATAATTTTCTAATAAATATATATTATTTACATCATTATAATATCTAATCATTACCTAATCCAGTTTTTAAAAATTTAATGGATTTGTATTTACTTTTATTGTTTTATACAAATTGTGATATTAAAACAGGTACTTATATTAATTTTAATGCACATAACATAATACGAATATTTAGTACAGTATAATTTTTATAGAGCAAATATTTTGTTATTTAAATTTTTAATTATATAAACTTCAATATTTATAGCTTAGATTATAACAAACTCTCTTTTGTGTATTTTAATGCCGTTACTTTAAACTGATATGTTAATATTTCTTCTTTCAAAGACGGTTTTTATATTACACGTGATTAAAGATTTCTTTAAAGCACTAGTGTTTTTTCTTTATTATTGCAGATTGACCTCGGTAAAAGGTTTCAACAAATTGCTCAAAATTATATAGAAGTCAATTTCGTTGTACATGGTTTAACTATAAAAACGGATGGTTTGATGCATTTGTTTAGAAATAAATGGAACAAAAACAGTTCAATGTGAGAAACAACTATTGAAGCACATGAGAGATATGATTTTTCCTTTGTATGCAAGTAAGAGACAAAAAGATATAGTTTTCTCTATCGCACAGTAAAATGAGGGAATGAAACAATGTGAAATGGAATTTTTATTTTAGAAATTTTAAATTTCAATTGAGTATTTATTTTATTAATTTACAAATGCTTAAATGTCAATAATTATTTTTAGTGCAATTCACCAAATATTCTAAAACTTACAAATAACAAACTGCAAGAAAATCTTTGTGTTCAATTTCATTCCAATTGAAATTTTTGCTTTATATTTTTTAATTTGAGATAAGAAATAAATTTATATATTATATATATGTTATTATATTTAAATTTTTAAATTAATCCAAAAAATTTAAATAAATTAAATCGATCAACCCGTTTAATTTATTGTTCAATAAATTATCTAATCTTGAATGGTTTTTGCAAATTGCTTTCAACATTTGATGAAATGCGTAAAATGATTGAATTCCGAAAATTTGTCATGTGTTTGTCGAAATTGCAATTTATCTACGATACTCGAGAGCTTTTCGGTGTAGGGATAATCAAATTCCAGGGCTTGGATAAACAGTGTTCGTGTGTGCATAAATGGGACAATGTGAGTAAAGTCTGGCAAACACACAAAGGATGGTACAAGTTGCCTCTGTTTGTCTCCGATTTTCATGCCGTAACAATGGAAAATTGGACCACTTTAAAAACATTTTGCTTATTTGTCAAACATTTGAATTTTTGCATGCGGAGATGAAAAATGAGCACTTGAAAAATTTATTTGCGGATTGTAGTTTTAAAATGCTGTGGTATTGATTTATGGCTGGCAAATTTCGTGGTCTGAATAATAGATTGTAAACCCTTTTTATGAAATATTTCACATCTCGTAAAATTGCAAAATTGGCTCACGCGTTTCTGCGGTGACAGAATTGAATTTGACCGTAAATAGAGTAATGAAAGAAGGTCAGTTCCATTTGTTTTACGACCAGACTTTTAACCTTCTGACTTTACATTCCTTAAATTGAGAATTTTCTGGGGCTTCGCAAAAGATATTATCTCTGTCTGTTTATGGTTATCTCTGGACATAACTTGGCGCTGCCAAAGTAATTGGCTTCTCTTATTTCGTGCCAGCAGGTAATGATAAAAACGACATTCCGTCTTGATTGTGATTTGCGAAAAGTGAAGTAATTAAATTTTAATTAAATTTAACGAATAAATTTTTTTAAATTATAGAAGAACACAGACTATACAAAATGTAAATAACGTCATACCAGAAGAACAGCTTATTCTATATAATAATCTATCTAATAATACTATCAGTCGAAGAAACATGGATAAAGCTTAGGATTTAATTTACCAAACAACAGAAAAAAAAGGATATGGGTACGATTTCTAGACCTATCAAAGAAAACCCACGTCAAGTTTATTGTAGAAAATGGTTTGGATTGATTCAGGTTTTTGATAAAAGTAACTTATTTGTGCAATGTATTTGAGAAACATATTAATTTGAATTTGTCTTTCCAAGGCAACAATACGCATATTCAAAAACTGGTTTTCTCACAAGAGGTAATAGATCTTTTCAGGGAACACCGATTTTTTTCAAAGTTTTTCGATCTGATGATGTCGAAAAAATAGCGTGAAAACAAGATTCTTTTCTGGCACAAATTCACAGCACAAGATGAAGACAGTCTCATTGAACTCTCGTGCGACTGAGGCCTTTAAACAAAATTCATTAATTCCGATTTTATTGAGTTTGGTTATCGATTCAAAAAGAATTTAGGAAAATTTAGGTTCTAAAGTTTCAGGCGATTCCATTTCTTTTCCTAAATCTCATTTATGTGAAGTTGGATTTCAGCTGTAGCTGCAAATAAAAACAAATAACGATCAAAGATCTATGTTGAGTGAGATATGAGAGTAGTAGTGCCAAGACCTATTCCTTTATACCTTTCTATCGATAATACTTTTGACATAGGGGCGCCGTAAAAAAATTTTACCTTTGCAAGGGCGCCAAAAGCAGAAATAGTTTGGGAACCCCTGGATTATACAAAGATATCAGCAGTATCAACACATCTAAAACTATCGAACAAAAACTTATTTGAATTTTAATGAAATTTCTTTTATTGTAAAATTTTTATTCTATTTTGAAAATCAAAATATTCAACAACATTTATTTATATTTGACTACTTTGTTATTGGGGGTTAATTTTACTTTTTGGGCTGGTCCATTTTGCAGGGCAGGTTGTGTAGGTCGTTGTGAAGATGATGATACTCTTGTAACAGACTGTTAAATATATGCAATTTGATTAGATCGTTTTAAATATTAGTTTAAGAATTATTACCGGATACACAACGACGGTACAATTTTGGATGTGATAAATATGACGAATCGGAACTACCGAGCGACCGTTAGAAGAACCAGCACTCCGACGTTCAGGTACTTGAGACATTTTCACACTCGTAGATAAAACTTTAAATTTAAACTTTTGCTGTGTACTCAATGAGTTCAGTGGTGCTAATGCCAACCAAACCAGCTATTTATATACCCCAAAGTTATCTCGATGTATTTCTCTTATCTACATAATTTTTATAGCCGAAACTTTGTGTATCTATTCGGTTTTAAATATTGCTAATAGTAAAACCAATTATTTCAGGAACAATATTTTAAGGCTATATATAAATTATACTGTCCACCAGTTTACGTATTATAATGTAATTATTTTATTTTACTCATACGTGTTAAAAAAAAATTAGTAATAAAAAGATGAGTATAAAATAGTTTTTTGTGCTTCTAAGGTGTAAAATCAGCTGTTTTTTAACGATGAAATTTGTTCGAATTCGAGCGATTACAATAGAAGAGTTTTTTTATCGTTTCCCAGCTGAGAAACCGTTTGACACCCGGACAGGATATAAATTTTTCTTTCCATTTCTCTTCCAAATATATGGAAAACTAATTTTATGAAATATAAAATTCATATTATGACACTAAATTTTGTTCTGTTAAAGACTTGTACTGCTTTAAAGAATTCTTTAAGAGCAATAGTGTTTTCTTTATTATTAAAGAGAAAAAAATTAATAAATTCATTTTGACGTCATTTTCGTTGTGAATGTTTTAACTTCTGGAATATTTCACAACAAAACGGATTCTCTCTTTCGAATGAAAGAGCAATGTGATATTTCCTATTGGAAAGTAAGTGCTTTCTTCATCTTTTCATGGAATTAGAAAAAGAAACAAAACAATATATTTTAAATTTAAGAAAACAATTTTTATGTTATTTTATTTAAAAATGAATAAAATTGTGTATAAAATACAATCGATAAGCATTATTAAATACATTGACACACAAAATCGAATTTAAAAAAAAATTGTGTTTAATAATGAATTATTTTATGAACCTAGTTATTTATACAACTATTACAAATTTCAAAGTTTTCACTAGTGCGCTAAAGTAATGCATTTCGAATCACAAATCGGTGTTGAAAAGTTATCCTTTCGTATCAGGNTTGACACACAAAATCGAATTTAAAAAAAAATTGTGTTTAATAATGAATTATTTTATGAACCTAGTTATTTATACAACTATTACAAATTTCAAAGTTTTCACTAGTGCGCTAAAGTAATGCATTTCGAATCACAAATCGGTGTTGAAAAGTTATCCTTTCGTATCAGGTGTGCAAAATATTATTTTGCAATCTTATACAAAAAATTTAACGTTATGAAAATAGTCGATATATTTTTATAGTTTTATTATTTTAAACGTGAGATATCATTGCTCTTTCTGGTACACATTTTGAAGTTCATATTTGAAACACGAAATTGACCCGAAAAAGGTAATAAAATGTATGATACGTATACTTATTGTTTATTTGATCATTTTCCAAATCCGAGATTAAAATTTATTATTATGAAGCTTATCAATTTCTAATAATCTAATCTTTCTAATAATTGCTCACTTTACGTCGGAAATTATAAGTTGAATCAGTAGAAAGTTCATGTGAAATATATCTCATTACTTTTTCGGTTAAGATAAGAATACAATAGTACTTCAGATAAAAAAATCATAGATTAAGTGAAGAACACAATCACAAAATCGCCAGTTCTGTCTCTATTTTATATAGTATATTCGTAGCTAGAAATAATAAGGAAATTTTCGAAAACTCTTAAGTGCTCTTAAAAAATTACTTTTACACTAAGGAGCACAATGGATCTTCAGGTCAAAGTGTGGGATAATCTAATTAGAATTTATCATTACCACAATACCAGTCACCACGCCCCCCGCCCAAATAATCGTTCCGCAGTTGAATTCTGTGAACTGATAACAATGGTACTTCTTCCATTCTTAATAATCTAATGATCGAGCAGACAAAAAGATCATAAAAAGATAAAAAAAATGAATCGCCTCTTG
The DNA here is from genome assembly GCA_001014945.1 of Clogmia albipunctata. NCBI lineage: Eukaryota > Metazoa > Arthropoda > Insecta > Diptera > Psychodidae > Clogmia > Clogmia albipunctata. Next base: position 15,305 of record JXOV01013856.1, read on the forward strand.
AAAATGATTTGTCCGTTAGTCAACAATTTGGTCAATTAGTGGATGACATATGTTTTGTCACTTAGAATTATACTATAAATAACGGAATCTGCCAACACCAACTTCAAAAATATATAATTTGTATGTCTCTGAGTTCCAATTGCTCGTTCTTGTCAAATTTCTATTAGATTGTCCCACTTCAAACTGTTTCAATTTTTAAAAGGCCGTTACTTTTTATTGATTAATATTTTAAAAAGTAGATAGCGAAAACGCCTACGTGAGGAGG
>JXOV01013867.1:0-30266 GCA_001014945.1 Clogmia albipunctata
TGCGGGATCACCTCAATAGAGATAAAAAAAGAGATTTAAACTGTACCAAGTGAAGGAATGGTTTCTTATTACTTTAGTGGTGAAACAGACATGATACCACGATCAGACAATTAAAAAGCGGATTATTAGGTCAGTTATTCAATAAAGAAAACTGAAATGGAATCAATAATTTGTTGATAACTGCTTAATTTTAACTCCTTTTATTTTGCTATCAAAAAGGATTTTTATAGAAGAAACCAAAACAATTTAGATCCAAAAAACTGATCCTCTGAAATCGACAAACAAATTTTACACAAATTTATTCTCAATTAGTTTAGGCAAAGGTACACACCCAACCTAGATTCAAAAGAATGTTATGATTGCCGTGATGCATGGATGGATTTCGAAAACAAAATCAAATCACAGACCATAAAATTCACACTCTTTGGAAGAAGGTGGTACATACATTTTTACGTGTGTATTTCGGATGAGAGATATATTGTAAAATTCAAGATTTCTATTCCTCGGATTTTCTGCACAGAGAAGAGTAGTGTACACTACAAAAAAAAATCTCGAGAAACCAAACATTGCAAATGTAGCAATTAAAATTACTTTCGTTTTTAGTCGTAAAAGTTAAGTATAAACTATGAGGAGCACACATACAAATCATTTTTATGCTTGCAATTGTCCAAGATTATTAAAATCACAAGTAAAAAAGTGTTATTCTCTTTCTCGCTTTTCACCATTTCGGCCAATTACAATTGAAATATCGTGTCTAATTGGACTACTGTACCGAATTAGAGACATCTGATAAAGTCCATATTGTGTGACTATATGATTTTTATATAACCAATTTTTTGGACATTAAGTAACACAATTAAAGAAATAAATCTGTGTCATCAAACCAAACTAGATTAAAGATAATTATTTTGGAATTAGTTTAAAGTCCCTATCTAAATCTGTTTAAAAATCTACTAACTATTACTAATGAAATGAAAATGATCAACGATAATTTAACAAATTGCCTTTAACAATTTATGTTTATATATAATTTTCAAAATTCCCATTACATTATGGGATATATATCAAGATTTAAGAAATACCTTACAGTTCCGAAAAGTAAGAAAGACACTGCTGGAATGTGGTACAACACTTTTGCATTCGACCGTGGCCAACATGAAGGAGATTCGCGCCCATGAATGCGCGCATTACGAGAAACGCATCTTCTTTAACATTAGCAGGTGTATGCTCTAAATTTCGCGATCAGTACTCGCTCGCCCTCATAGAGGTTTAGTTTAGTTTTGCCGTGTGTGCGCACTGAAATCTGGTGCCTTTAATTTATTTTTTTTTTTAATATTTAATGTTCGGAATACTTATCCTTAGTGATTAGAAAATTGCTTTATTATTATATCCTGTTTCTTGTTATTTATTAAAATGTCTCACGTTGGAAGACGACGAACATGGATTACGTTTATATTATTCGTTTTAAATTTTCTGGTTAGTAGTTGATGAAGAGTGTTTGAAATTGTCAGTGAAGTTTATTTTCTGATTTTTTAACAACAGGTACATTATAGTGAATGTCACGGAAATTTTAATAAAGAAACCGTTTTAACCCCATCCCAATTTAATGCCCAATTAAGTGGGAATGTCTACTTCCGACCACCCATCGAGTCCGTCCAAAAAACGACCAAATCAAATGAAGCTACTCCATGGGAATATGCGCTAAAATACTCCACGTATCTGGCTTTAAGTGAAATTGGGTAAGTTATAAGTGGTGATAATAATCTCTTATACATGATTTTTTTATGAGTGGTTTCATATTAATAAAAAATGGATATTTTGTAAAAAGAAAGAAATGGACATTCTTTTCTTTGTAAAGAGGAAGGAATATCATTTATAAAACTAACAATTGTGGACACAAATATCAGCTTAATAGTCCCCAAAATTAAACTTGAGTGAACTTTATCCTTTTGTATATCACTACGGAGATTTATTTTAATGTCTGGAAATTCTCTCGTATATCTCAGACCAGGACTGATCACATATGTTCTATAGTTTGATTAATCGCTCCACAATGTCATGAAGGATTATTTTTAAGAACAAGTTGCAACACAAGTGTCGAAACCATCGACATTTTACAAAAAGAGTTTCCTGATCTTGTTAAAAAAATATTAATAAATGATCTTAATATTGTGAATTAACATCTATAAAATCAGTTCTTTAGTGTCATGTAAAAGATATGGGTCTCTAGTCTCTACCATTGCTCCATAAGCAATTCAACACATTTATTTAAAAAATGAAACCTCTTTTAAGAAAACCCTTTAAAATATTAAGGATTTGCACACAAAAACTACTCGTATAAATCTCAGTTACTATCTTCAAAATGAATTATGATTTACTTGTTGAAAACCCTAAATAATTAAATTATCCAAATTAATGATCTATAAAATAATAATTCAATGAATTTTGAAATAATAAAATCATAATAGTCTCATAACAAGAGTACATAATAAAATAGTAAAAGAAAACAGAAATAAAACCGATCAAATGCCGGAAATTGAATAAAAACTAGGTAATGACATTCACCTTCAGTAAATAAAGGAAACAATACAACAAAAACAATTACCATGTTCATTCTTCTTCAAATTTCGCAGATGAAAAAATTATTAAGACATTTCACTCACTTTCGATAGCACAATAACTTTCTCTGCAACTTCAATCTTCAACTTTAGCCTCTTAGTCTATGAACGTGATAAATTATCTCCATTTTCTTACTATTAAACAAAAATTGCAATTATTTCCAGTAGCGGAGGCACCTTAAACAATGCTGACAATACTAATGACACCCAAACAACGGAGGACAATCACCACAACAAGAATCAATTGAAGAGCAATAGTCTGCAAAAAGACGTGTCTTTGGCAGCTATTGAATCCGCCCAAATGGTTGACTTTCAACAACGTCGAGTCCCTCAGTTCGGGGACATAATAATGCTGGCCATGGGACGACTAGAACACAATGCTGACGACAATTCATACCGGTTTGTTGAGAGCTTAGATATCTGTTCAGAGGAACACATCAATCCAGAGTGTATCAAAAACATGCCAAAAAATGTCGTCGCAATTTGGTCAGTGCAGAAAATTCGACGACGTGATGAACATCGGAATTATAAATTTGAACTCAGATTTGGCATTTATCCAATTAGAGAACATTTAACCCCTCATTCCTCGCGATCCAGAAAATCGATCGACGAATTTCGATTACGCCAATTCGTAATCAAACAAGAAGACTATCCTAATTTATTTGAATCCGGTCTTGATCGTAAGCTCAAAAAGCGAACAGATTTCTTTGAAGGGATCGATGAAGATCCAATTCATTCTGATGATATGTACGACGATCGTAGTTATGGAGACTCTATTGACCGAACCCTGTTCGATTTGATCCCTTTTTTTGACGATAGATCACCCAGAATGCACAACTATCATCGAAATCCAGCACAAATGAACTCAGCTTATCGATATAACGCATACAGACCTCAAGCCAGTTCAAGTGAAATGTACAACTATTTCGCTCAACCTCAAACACGAGTTCCGGTTTATAAAAAACCAGTTTACAATCCTTATAACCCGTTATCACAAAGTCCTTATTCAGGACTACAAAACACATTCCAAACATCTCCGAGTAATTACTACAAACCACAGCAATATTATAAAATGCAAGACTATATGAGATTAGCCGGACAACAAACAACACCAGCTAATTACCAGTTTTACAACGTCCATCCCAGTGCCTCTCAAGTACAACCCTCAGTTTTACAACCTGAACAAAATCTCCTTCAAACCCAACAATCCGTTCAACAGTATACAGTCAACGAAGCACCTCAAAACCCAATGGCCAACTATTTTTTGAACCGCAACCGAATGCCTGCAAAGGCAGCTTATTACCAAAGACCTTTCGTTGATTACAAAACCGCTGAGAGTGTTCAACAGCCTAAAAAAGCTATCTACTACACTAACCTACCTGGATCATATGAAGTTGCTTTTGGCGGACAAAATGGAGGATTAAAATATCGAGAACCAATCAATTCTTATGCTACTTCAAACCAAAAGTTCCTCCCTCTTCCCCAACAACAGACCCCTCAATCGGTCAATATTGCCACTCAACCATACTTACATACCTCAATCCCATTCCCTCCCAACTACCACCACCCCGTCCAAACCCACCAACACGGCCAATACCAGGCCCAACCTCAATCGATTGGGAATCCGTTTTTTTTCCAGCATATGCAGATGGTAACACCTTCTGGCGTTCAACAGCCGGTGCCTCAGTTCCAGCCCCAGATTATCTCGCAAGTCTCTATCCCCCCAATGACTGGCACCCGGATGACAACGACATTCCGGTTCCCGCCTTCATTCCCCTTACAGCAAATTACGATGAACCAGCCACAACTACAACAACAGTCCCCAAATACAATTCCCTTCCTCCAACATCAGAACTATCCTCAGTACCACCATCAGCAAATCACACCACACCAGTCGATCCAGCAACAGCCTCAAATTCAATTGAAATCAACAACCATCCCTCACAAGGACATCTTCCAAAGTGTTCGCAGCGAATTACAGACGACCGCCAATAATTTAAAATTCTCCGAACCCGACCCCCTTTATCATAAACAGTATTTCACTACCCCTACCTCATTCACCAAAGTAACAGCTACACCAAAAATCAGCTACTTCTTCCCCAAAGAAGAGGAAGCAGACTTTAAGCCAATGGTACCAAATATAAGGCGAAGAAACTTTACAGAATTCGACAACATTTTCAAATACAACGATAAAAAGGCCTCAATCTCTAAATTAAGTAACTCAAAACCTGTTAACAACATTATTTATGGACAGAATGACAACAAAGTTCAGCCACCAACGGTGCAACCTGAAGATACTCGGCCAGAGCGAATCAAGGTGCAATTACCCGCCCCAACAAAGAGTTCAAACTCGTCATTTCAATCAGAAAGCTCTTTTACAACGGCTCGAACTGTCGATATTAGACCTCATACAACGATGATGAGGAGGGTCAGCTCTACCTCACATTATCCCCATCACTCCAGCACTCCAATGAACCTTATAACACAATCAGGTTCCTCATCAACCAGTACAACTACAACCCCACCTCCAACAACGACAACTAGTTCAACCACTACTACTTTACGGTCTTACACTCCTCGAGGGGGTCGTCATTATTCCCGTGGTAAATCGAACAGTTCAACTTCAACAGAGAAGCCTGTTCTGAAGTGGATGCCAAAAAGAAAACGACTAAAGGCAGACAATTCCACAAAGATTGCAAGTACTCTAAACAACGCTGTCTTTTTCCAACCAACAATTTCTAATCGAACTAGAGTCGCCTTTACGACAGCTAAGCCTCCTCAAGGGGGTTTAGATGACGTTAATCTATCACCTGAGGAGCCCCACTATCCTAATCGTCGCCAGGAAAAACTTGTACAAACAACACCTGATCCTTTAAATGATATGGCAGTGGAACAGTCTAAACAGAACACGGTAACCGTTCCAAGAAATAAAAAAAGAAAACAAAAGCACAATTTCACCAATTTTGTCACTATTCCCACCACAACAACAATGAAAGCGGAATTAGGCGACGATGAAGTGATTCCAGAGCCTCAGAAAAACGTTTTAACCACCACCAAAACTCCTTATTTATCCATATCAAATGCAACTTCTGATAGAGAAATTTTCGTTACTACAATACCACCATTTGTACCAATACTCCCAACAACTGAAAATTCACTCCAGTTCACGTCAACCCAAGCTCCCGAAGTCATCGAAATGGTCAAAGCCGATCTCAAAACCATTGCAGTCGATTCAAAAGACGTCAAATTGTTCAAAGCGAGCAGTGACGATTTAGAAATTGAAGACGAACCCCAAGCAGATGACAACGACGAAGAAGATGGACTCGATCTCTTGGCCAAAACTATAGTAGCTCACGCGAAAAAAGTATTTTCCAGCGATATTGATGACATTAACACAATCACTGGTGCTGGCAGCGAAAGTACCAATAGTAAAGTAAATGATTCGGTAATGCGGGAAGAGGAGGATTGAAGACATAAACTAATTTGTAATTTTTGTTAAATTACTAATAAAATAACCAAAGAAATAAAACTTACAAAAATTAAATAAGAATTTTTGCTCTCAAACTTGGTCGTTTTATAGGTTTTCTCGGAAAACTTTTCCTTTTTGATATTGAAAAAATCGAAAACGACTCTAAGAATTTCAGAACTTTTTCGCGTGTATTTATCGGACAATGCGTTCTACTCCTACGGCGTGGCTTTCACATCTAGCCAATATTGCACCTCCTAATTTGAGAAGAAAAAAAGCTCTCTTGAGAGAGTACTGGAAGATTACTAATTCTCCAGACCTTTCACCATCTAGGCTACGATCAAGAAACCTCCTATTTGTTTCTGCAAAAAGTCTGGCCCAGAACGATTTCTCTTTGAATGATGTCTGGAAAGAGAGATGGGCACCAAAATCTGCTATTTGAATTTGGTCAGTATAGGACAATAGAGTTTGAGCTACCAAGAAGATGCCTTACAAATTTAAACAGGCTCAGGACTAAGCATGGGTGCTGCAACGAAATGTTGCACAAATGGGGATACCTGGACACTCCAGTCTGCGAAGAAAGTGGACACGTTAATCAAAGTATGGACCATATCTGGCTGGATTGTCCTGCCCTGAAGTATCAGGGGCCTGTTAAGGATATCAGTAATCTAGACGTAAACGCCATAGAATGGCTTAAAACTGTAACTTGCAAAAAACCATAAGCTAAATAGACAAATCTTTAAACAATTTCCATAAATAATTATTATTATTATAGAAAGAAATAACTATTGAAATTGATCCATATTCGTAGACAATAGTTATTTGTACACTAAGGGTTCAAAGTGATATTTTGTTCACTGAGAATTTCAGTTGTCAACCGAAGCTTGCTGAGGTTGACAAGAAATTCGAATGAACAAAAGTCAATTGAACCCGTAGAGTACACATAATTTTATACATTTGTATTCTAGTGTCTTTGATTCAAAAATCTCAAAAAGTACGTGAGCGTGAGACAAAGTAACAATTTTTGTTTTTTGTCTCACTAGAGAAGAAAAACTCATTTTGAATGAATGCTATGAGTGAATAAAAGCTTCCTTTGAATGCATCAAATGTATAAAAAAAATCAAACCGATTCCTTTATTCGTGAATAAAAAGTTTCTATATTATTGAAGATTGAAATAAAATTTATTTCTTATTCGCGATATTGTAACGAAATCTGAAATTGTATTATTAATTAAATCTTTTAGTATCTATAGGAACATTATTCAATAAAATTTTAAGCCCACTGAAACTGGAGACAAACACAAATTGATATTTACCAGCATCCTCTCCTGTATATTTGTAAATTGGCTCCGGTGGAACGGGAATCAGTGGTTCATAGGACTCCTTTACCATCTCTTTAATCATGTTATGATAGGACAATCTTAAGCATTTGTTGAGGACCTCGTGGATGAATTTAGGCCTGGGATGTTCTGGTTCGAGCAACAGGCACGAATCCCAGTCGTCCCAGCTCCAGCGGAACTGGAAGTTGCTCAAGTGGTAGGAGAACCAATTGACAAATCGGTCAAAGCAGCTCGTGTTCATGCAGTCAATTCTCATGAATAAAATCTCCGTAGCTTGTGCCAAAACTTGAGGCATTGTCGCTGGCTGAAGTTTGCAGAGCTCAATTAGAATGGAGCCATAGCAAATCTCCAAATATCTTGGCGCTGGCATATTGAAGAGTTCTGCAAAGATGACTTCTACTATACAGTATTCCAGGGGAATTTTCGCCTTGTGTGGGTAGTTTAAGAGATTGGCAGCACAATCCTTTCGCTCTTTATGGTATGTCTCAATTATGTAGTGTAAGTGCTCTTCAATTAAGAATCGTTCAATTGAATGAGCTCCGGGCAAAATTGGTCCATCGGGACAGTCAGTGTAGTCAAACATTCGATACACCACCCAGGGCATTGGGTACACGAAATTGTCGTTATGGGGAGGAGGAATGATTGCAGGTAAGTTATGTTGAAGGGCTTCACAAAGAATAGAGTCAAAAGATAGATAAGGTCTTTGAATGTGTTTTTCTGACCAGTTATCTTGTCTTAGTTTTTTAATTTGCGCCCAAAGGCAGTCCAAATATTCTTCCTGGGGATGAGGAGCGTCCATACTCCAAACACGTAAAGCGTTATGGTGTTTCTTTGTCCGTTTATTCAAAAACACTTCAATTTTCACAATCAACATTTCCAAAGCGTTTTCCTTTTTTTCATACAAATCCCTTCCAACCCAGGGTAAAGTCGACAAAACTGTAAAAACGTACCAATCTCTTCGCACTTGAGGAACATTGTCCTCATTTGCCACATCAACCATATTATCAAGTAACTGGAGCAAAGAAGAAGCCGAAATGACATGGCAATTGACTAAGTCTGCCAGAAATCGCAAGGAATATCTTGCTGCATCCCATTTACAGGCTTTTAAACTTGACTTAAACGTCTTAACCATATGATCCACAAACTCGCCACCAAAATTGTAGTTTTTGGCATTCAACAAGCCCACCAAAGTCGTATAAATAGTACATTTCTCAGGCTTGTTAATAACGCAGTCCGATAGTAGGCGCAAAATCAAAGAGCGATACGTTCCTAAATCGGCTTCAAGAACAGAAGCTAGTCCCTCTAAATTGGACTCCAGTGAGGAAGTGCTCTTTTCACTAACTCTTATGATCAGACTCTTGAGGCGGTCTTCAATGTCCTGGTTCTCAGACACACGCCGCCTTTTCCGGCTGTTATTATTCCGCTCTGAAAAAAGACGTAAAGGTTAGAATTGCTTTTTTTTCGCTTTTCTTAAAAACTGTTGTACCAAAACTCTCCTCCTCTTCACCACCACGGCGTCTATTCATTTTGCACTCTTTTAGTCTGTTTGAACGATTGAATATAAAAGAAAAATAATATTGTCGACGAAAAAAACAATTTTAATTTACTTCAAACACAAAAAATTCGCACTTGATGTATAGTCTATACCTATTTGAAGTTTGATGTATTTCTTAAATCCGGTGCAAAGTAGAGAGTGTATAGCTTATACCTCTTAGTAAATTAAAGTGGAAGCTTTTCGTTTTGGGACTGATTTTTGGACATCCGAGCTGCATGGTAATGCGTAGAGTATCGAAAGTTGCTAAGGAGTCCTCTAGAACCAAGAACCAATTGATTGTGACTGAAGAAAACAAATATTGTTAAAATGAATTTGAGGTAATAAAAACATTAATGATTCTGTGGAGCAGACAGTTCTTTAGGTATGTTGTTGTTTTCTAGTTTTAGTGAGCTGTGCTATCTGTTTTGTTGTCCTCCATTTCCGTCGAAAATTGCTGCAAAACTTGCATTTCTTCCCCCAGGTAATTTTGTACTATACCCAAAAGATTTTCCCATTATTTAAGTGAATCTTTACTCCGTTTCAGAACCAACATACAAATTTGTGCCCGTCGACGACTCGAGTACAAAATTCAAGATCCAGTACTTGGAGCGAGCTGAATGGCAATACAATGAAAGAGAAAAAGAGTCTGTGGAGAGTTTTTATACGAGAACAAGTAGAGGGAATCTCATTTCCTGCATTTATGTTAAGTGCTGTCCCAATGCCAAATATACGATTCTATTTTCCCATGGAAATGCCGTCGATTTGGGACAAATGAGTAGCTTTTACATTGGCTTGGGCTCCAGAATCAATTGTAACATCTTTAGCTATGACTATTCCGGATATGGAATTAGCACAGGAAGACCTTCCGAAAAGAACCTTTATGCCGATATCGAATCAGCATGGCTAGAGTTAAGAACTCGGTAAGATCATATTTCCATTTTATATGAAACTAAAATGATATAGGAGTACTGGAAAATTTTTATAGGCTTTTATTAAATGACAATCCAAATCAACATACGGCAAACCTATATAAATAAAGAAGGTTGCTTTGTTCTGATAATATTGTTTTGAACTAAACAATCAATTTATTGGAATTTTGTAAAAAATAACTAAAATACATATTTCTTTGTGCTATAATACAAAAACGAGCCCCATGACTATTTTTTCATAGTTTCCAAGTTAATAAACGAATTAGGACATAATTTTGTTTGAAATTTCCTTAAAATATTTTTAAAAAAAACTTTAAAAAATATTCGGGTTTATAACGGTCTTATAATAAGTAGAGGTTGAACTGTGCCCAATGAAACACCTGCACTGCGACCTGTAAGATCTATTGTGCATTTGTCCAATGTTAGTTTGGAAATGAGAAACTTTCCTAATGAAAGTCACAATCTTCCGGACCGGAATGTTTCTAATCTCACTTAATTCCAACATCTCACAAGAAAGAACATCCCTTCTAATTCTCACTAAAGCCCCACATTCACGTAGGATGTGTTCCGTAGTCTCATCCTCTTCCAGACATAACCAGCAAATGGGGTCATCTGAAAGGGTCATTTTATTCAAATTATATCTGACAGGATAGTGTTCTTTTAGCACTCTGACTGTCACTGTCCTGCTTAGCTTCCAGGTGTCTCCTAGGAAATAAGGATTTATGAGGTTTTTGGATTGTCGGAAACTACATAGTTATCAGCCGTGTACCATATTAGGGAATTAGGGTTTCTATAACGATCTTATAGAAATGCCTTAAATCTTAAATTAAATGCCTTAATAAAATTTAGTTTAGGGGATAAAATGTCGCCTTTGAGACATTAAGACAAAATTTGTCCGTAGATTATTATGGATTTCTTTTTTCATTAGTGAAAAAAATTAACATAAATCCACTATTGTAAAGAGTGACGTATTACGAAACTTGAATGGATAATGAAAAGCTGAAAAGCCTTTCGATATGGAAATATTTAGCTATTGTCTATTTTCTGTTAGATTAACTAACTACAAGTAGTTCGTATTAATCATTTTCACATTCTTATAAAAGATCTTTATGCAATGTGATTATGAGTGCAGTGAAAAACCGACTGGGGGTATCATAATACCCCCCCAGCCGGTTTTTTTTTTAAAATATGAGCGGGGTGGAATTGACAATTTAAATAATTACTCATCCAAAATCCAGATTAAGATTATGACAATTGAAACACTTTAAAACACTGGTACAATAAAAGTAAACATTCCTCGTGAGAACAAGAGTGAAAGAAATGCCAGATCCAAAATACATATTATGGACCCTGGCTTCCAAGTATTAGCACAGTTTGACTCCTCTTTATTCCTTTGCACTTAAATACATAAATAATTGTAATAAAATTATCTCTTTAAATTTCAGCTACCGAATTAACCCGGAAAATATAATACTATACGGTCAAAGTATTGGAACAGTACCAACAGTGGATCTTGCGACAAGATACGATGTAGCCGCAGTGATTTTGCACTCTCCCTTGATGTCGGGAATGAGAGTAGCTTTTCCTAATACAAAGCGCACATGGTTCTTTGACGTGTTTCCCAGCATCGATAAAATTTCAAAGGTTCAGTCCCCTGTTTTGGTTATACACGGCACAGAAGACGAGGTAATTGACTTTAGTCACGGTTTGGGGATCTACGAAAAGTGCCAGAAGCCAGTTAATCCTCTATGGGTGGAAGGAGCGGGCCATAACGACGTTGAACTGTACGATCAGTACTTGGATAGGTTAAAGAAACTGGTGACCGTCGATCTATCCAACTGACAATCACTGAATTACACTGCTGCAGCGGAGGGCGGTGCAAAGGCAGTGTCCAGTCCCAAGACTTTGGAGAGCACAAATTACAATACCAATAGCTCTGCAACGGGTTCCTCGACATCCGTCAACGAAAAGTTACTATAGCAAAAGGATTCGACGACCTTGAGTCGTCGTTCCCCAAACCCACCACCAAAATACTGTGTTTGCTTGGACGGCAGTAGATTGGCCTCAGCTAATTCTGGCAAACAGACCTCAAATGTAATAACCCCGGATCAAGAAAAGATAATCAATTCTAAACACCATTTTGCAAATGACGTCGTCAAAATGGAGACTGTGAAACTGCAAAAGACGGTAACCAAACGAGACATGGCGACAAGCCCAAGCTTGGGACCAAAAAGCCCGAAAATTGTCGTAGCTAATACGATTTCTAATCACAATAATAATAATAGTACTAGTAATAAAAACAGTCAAGTGATAAAGATGGCACCAAAAAGCCCCACAATCAAGTTGAGGACGACCAGGAGTGCAGCCACCAGTCCTCGTCTAGACTTGAAACTGAAAAATGAAGAAATAACCGTAGTTGAAAAGAGAATCCCCTTAAAGACACAACGACTACTTTTAAGAACAACCCGGAGCCTTTCACCAAGACCACCAATTCGACATCAGCACGCGATCACTGTGTGTGACGAAAACGATGTAGTGACAGTTAAGTTGTCCCCAAATGACCACGATTTAAACGAAGTGTTCAATTATAATGTCAAAACGAAAAGTAAATGCCAAAGTGAGCATACTTCTCCAAATGTTTTGGACGAATCTGGGCACTTTTTGTACGATGACTTTGGCCCCACTTATTCAATGAATAACAGATCTACTGGTTGTTTAACATACATTCCATCTGATCCGTGGACTTTACGACTTTCGGATGAGGATCTAACCATGAACGGAAAATATCCACAAAAGAAGAATGGAAAACAAAACAAATTTGTGTATCCTTCAAAATCAAAGAGTAAGCCAAATATTTTGGATAATAATGAGGATCCGTGGATTTGGCAGGGAGAGAATTCTAATTCTATTAATTCAAAACCGAGGTTGAATAAGCAAGTTCAATACCATACAATTGATTCAGAGCCTTATAAATTGAAATTGAACAGTGTCCCGAAAGGGAAGAAAGTAAAATTGGAGAAGGGAAACTTGCAAAGTTCGAATATTCAAGTCAATTCCTTCTCATCACCTCCAAAAACTTCAAAAGACACAGCAAGAATAAATACATTGGTAGTTAATACTAATATGATTCAAGCAAGACATAGTTTTTCTAGTCCCAATAAAAAGGACGAAGAACTACAGCTAAACATAAGACGACTAAGTGAACAGGGTTCCTCAAAAGCAACAGCAAAATATAATTCAACCAATCATGCGTATGTGAATATAAATTTTGACGATCCGAATCGCAAAGAATTGATAAACGTGTTGGAGAAAAGCCATTCTAATTCAGTGGATCCTTTGGAGACCACGTGTTAATTATATGCGAATTTAAGTTAGATTAATGTTCTCTTTGTTTCGATCGCAAACCAAAAGTTTCACCGAGAATTATGTGATTATTATCGTAATTGTATTGTGTACTAACATATATAAATGATATTTACCATATTAGATATAACTATTGTGAATTGGTTGCATTTAGTATATTATGTGTAAGGAATTATAATTAAAAAACTGCATTTCTTTAAACATTTGCCAAACATCGCAGATACATATATTATAATCTAATATTACAATTTTATTAATAATTATTATACAATATTTAATTTTAAACATCTATTGCATTCCAGAATGAATAAGAATAAATCAATTTAAATACCATTATTCTGTAATTATTATTTTTATTTATTAACAGCTAATGAGTTGTTTAATCTCTACAAGGGCTCTACCAAGTGATGGGAGAAACAGAAATATCTGTCAATTCATAGTAACTGAATATTAATATTGAACCCCTCATTTACAATTATCCAATTCATATATTTTATATTTATATGGGTTGTAATATCCAAGCAGGTTCTGCACGCACCACCATTAATTAATTAATGCTAATGCCGCCTTTAAATTTTCTTCCGTCTTTACTCTAAAAAAAGTATATTGTTCAATAATGATTCCCTTATCCTTTAAAGTAATTGATAGTTTTACTTAATTAAAAGTAAATGATTTCCCTTCATATCACAGCTAAGATGTTCTTCCCTTGGAGATAAAATAATTCCTCCGTTTGTAAGTGGATTTTTCAACTACGACGACTGCCTCCAGAATTCTTTACTATCTATTTTTCTTCGTCCTCATAGAGTTTTTGGTGGTTTTTAGAAGTCCAACATGTAGTAGCCAATTAATAAATAAAACATAAGTAGCCTACTTTTCTTTGCATATAAAAGTTATTGGAGTTGGGGATTCTCGCCGATCGTGATTTTGATCCCAATGGTTTTTGTCATGATAACAAAGTTTTATTTGGCAAAATTTGTTTTTATTTAATAATTTAATATTATCCATATTCGATCTGTGCCTCTTCTATATATTAATCGTTAATATTAATAAGTGTTTTTATTGCTCATTAATAATGTTATTTGTCATAAATTTAGATAAATAATAGTTACTGTGTAACATAATGTTATAGAGTTTGTAACAGTCGGAAACAGCAAACTTATCGACTTAATTCTCTGGGAAGTGAGAAGATCAATGACGAATTCTTGTTTATAAAATTGATTGTGAAAAAATAAATGTGTAGAAAACGGGGTGGGTGATCAGAAAATGGAAAAGAAATGGATTTACTTCAAATCCCATTTGTTTGTAATCAAGGAGATTTTGAAACTAGCTTTTCTGATGGACTTCGTCTTTGCTAATCATCATCAAATAAAGGGAACAACAGGTACGAATATGAAATATTTGCGATCGATCCTCAACACAGCAGCTGTGGTCGATAATTTGTGTAATTAGTGAACTAGTTTAATTCACAATTGTTTAAGTTCATGTGTGATTCAAGGAATTTAATTAATTCAAATAATTTTCGCGTAATACTCTTGGCCTTTTGTTTTGTTATGAATATTTGGCGAAATACGTCATAGTTGAACGGTTTTGATCGATAATGAGAAATTTCTCCCATTTCTTTAACAACAATTACCATCTATACAGTCTAATAATTTGCAAAGCTATCACTTGTTTACTAATTTAATTATCATTTCTCATTACAAATTGTTGTAAAAACTATTTGTTTCAGAAAGTTAAAGCAATATCCATGTCCGTTATAGATTCAATTGGTATTAGCTTTCGTTTTATGGGGTCAATTGTTTTATTTCAATTAATTCGACTACTGGGTTAATGGGGGAGACGTATTTGTCAATTTTCCCATGTTGTCATCCTCATTGGTAATATTTTAAACGAATTCACATATTATTTGTTCCAAGGAAGTAAAAAGAAAATTTCATCTTAAAAATTATTATTTGCTCTTTCAAAGTTTTCTTTTATTGCCCTAGTCTTCTAAAGAATTTTTTAAGGTACTAATCCCATCAAACTGTAATATTTGTGAACGATTTTTCTCACTAAAATTGTTTAAAAAAAATTAACCGAATATTTTGTCATTTCCGTGTAAATGAATAATAATAAAAAAAGAGACCGAGATGAGAAATATCAAAACCCTTTTAACTCATTCAATAGTAGAAAATTCGTATACAAATTAGTTCAATTTTTGAACAACACAGTGAAAAACCATTAAGAAATTTTCGTGCTAAAATGCTTTAGTCTTGTAAAGGACCACAGTCGATAAGTATTATTAAAACACGGGATAAATATTCTATAAACATTTGTTTTATAAAAGACCCTAGTGTTTAATAAAGTCTTAGCTTATCGACATAGTTGTATAAATAGTTATTATGATTTAGTTCATAAATTGTTTTCATTTAGAATTTTATAATATATTCCTTATTTTCAGGTTGCGAAAAGGATCCGTCGTGTATGAAATGTGGTTTGGACGGTTGCATGAAATGTCCTCATTTGATTACTATAGATCATCGGCGATGTGTCGAGGAGTGTGGACGTGGCTACATCGAACAGTGGTCGATAATGCCGGAATTTATTGGAAGAATTTGCAGGCCGACGAACAAGCTGAGTCCTATTTTTAGTGTTATTGGAATAACTTTAGGAGCATTGTTCTGCTGTGGTTTCATTGTAATTATGCTGTATATAAGACGACGAAGGCGAATAAGGAACTTGATGCGTAGCAAGCTGTTTGAGGAAAACGAGGAGCGAATTCAATTCCTAAGGCAGTTGAATGAATTGCGACCAAATGCGTTAAAGTTCTTGGCGATTTTGAATGACAGTCGCCGCCAGATAAGGAAATTGCATTTAAGTGGGGATTCCATTTCAGTGGCAGCTTATCGGCCCATCGTTTGTGATCTAGCCAAAATACTCATTCTTTTGAATCGACCCGTTGACGCATCACCACCACCTAATGACTGGAATCGTCTCCACACGTGGGCTCAGAGGGTCCTAAGGCGCTACAAACCTCAGACTCACCCCCTAATGTTTGACTTTTTCGATATACCGACCAGTATTTCTACAGATTCTCGATTAGCCTCTTGTCAACATCACACATTCAAATCAACAGCCACAAACTCAACAAATACCAGCGATTCGGCCAACATTCCAATGCAAACCTTCGGCTCGTTGATCAGTTTCCAGCAGGAGTCTGATCGGCAGCTCTTGGAACGAGGAAACGCAAACAACAGACATTCGTTGAACTTTAATTCACTTTGGATGGAGGACGAATTTTTCAAACTGGGTAATTTTTTTAAAAATATCATATCAATTAGTATCTTTTTATCTATAATCTTCTTTTTTTAGGACATCGCCCGCAGGATGAAATAACAACGGAATTATAAAAAATACAACGAATTTCTAAACTAGTCAATTTTAATATTTATTAAATAGAAAAGAAACTCTCAAACGTTAATAATGATGAAACTCAATTAAAATCGGATATTTTTTACAAATGATTTTGTCATTGAATGAATTAAAAAAATGTAAAAATTATGGGATTTTATTTATATTTAAATTTTTCTCGCTGGTAATGAATACTTGCCAGTTGAGTGAAAAAGTTTCCAACAACTAAGTGTAATAAATGCTAATATGGCCATAATATCACTTTACTGCAAACTGAAAGTATTACCATTTTCCCTAACGGATTTCATTAAAATAATATCGACCGTTATAACGATTACAATTAAGTGTAAAAAAATTTGGACAAAGGTGATTCTCACCATTTCAAATTGTTTGAATCAAATTAACTACCAACGGTCTTGACTGCAAATAATAATAATAAAGAAAATAAAGTTGTCAAAAAAATGGTGGATAGACTTGGTAAAAATAGTTATTTTTTAGCTAAAAACAAATATTTGGCGAAAAGTGGCTGGTTGCAAATGATAAGGGATAAGTGATTGAATAAACAAATCTATTAAAAATAGGCTTTAGAATTATAGGAGCTCATGAAATAGCGTGTTTTGCATTTGATAAATTGGATCGAGATTTTTTATCAATTTACCTCTGATTGGGCTGAGATTTATACAGTTTAGTTGAGTCATCGGGTTATCGTTCCTTGGAAGACTCTTTATCAGTAGAAATTAGAACAATTACAATTGAAACCGCGTTGAATGTGCTGCGAAAAAGTATGATTTGTTTTTCGTGTCGTCATAATAATCCTGGTTTTTAGTTTAAGCATATCACCAGCAGAACCAGAAATGAAAGTGATTCAAGTGTATAGTAGTTTTTGGAATGAAAAGTGGTTAATTGTTGTTGACGACGTAGGAAAATCTTCGGAATGGCGATTTGGACTTGAAACAATAAAAGCATAGCCTGTTTTATTTGATATTTTTTTAGTGTTTAGTGATGATGGAGGAACCTATGATTTTTCTCCACGGTCCGCTGAAGATACCAGAAAGAGGGGACACGACACAGAACAGAAACAATTCGTTTCTTGTAGCTTTCGCACACACGTACTACTCGAATTTTTATATATAAATCTAATTAAATTTAGTGGAGTCACCAAACTAAAGCAGCTTATGTATTTGTTAAAAACTGCAACAACCGACGACCGCCAAATTTTAATATGTGCAAATATTTTCAATGTTTATCTGCGATCAATTTCATTTTCATTCTTGCAATAATATTAATTCATTTTTTTCTGTTTGCAGTTAACAGCGAAGCTAATGCTCGTCGAATTAATATGGTGGAAAGTTGTTTCGGCAGCTCCGGACAAGTGAGTTTGCGATATAAATCGGGCGATAAAACCACAATCTGTTATTGGCCTATTGAAATACAAAACATTTATTTTACTCTCTTAACAAGCAGCAAGTAAACCATAAAAGTTGTTCCCTTAAAATGAAACAATATAGATAATTTTCCAATACAGCTGATTTGTATCAGTTTTAAATCTATTTTAACAAGAATTATATACTTGTTTTATGTACTGCAATGGTTACTTTATTAAATAAATAATTTATATTTGATATCAAATTTGCCATAGTTTTATCGAAGTTTTTTAAGTAATAACTATGACTCATTTTATTGGGTAAGGTTTACGGAAGTCAAAATCTTTGTAGATATAAATTTAGTATGTTTTATTTTGATATAATTTAATTAACACAATTAAATTATAATTAACATAACAGTCAAAATAATTTCTAAAATTTAATATTGAATTTGTTATAATTTAATTTACGTCATTAAAATAATTTCTAAAAAATTTAATAATCTAATACTTTGCACTTTTCTTTTTTTTGTCGAGCACAATTTTAATCAAAATTATTTGTAATACACAGCAATTGGCGATACCAGGTCGAGTTCTGGTCGGCGAGGGAGTGCTGACAAAGATGTGTCGAAAGAGGCCAAAGGCGCGCCAGTTTTTCTTGTTTAATGATATTCTAGTTTATGGCAATATAGTCATCGGTAAGAAGAAATACAACAAACAGCACATAATTCCACTGGAAGAGGTCCAGTTGCAAGGACTCGAGGATAGCGGTCGTGAGTTTAATTTATTTTGAATATTTGAGCTTTTACAATTTATCTATTTTAATATATAATTATTATTTGAGAAGAATTTCACAAATTTTATAAATATTGAATTACGAAAAATTTAATTTGTACCTAAATAAGATACAATATAATGATTTCGAATTTCGATACTAATAAAGTATATTATTAGCAATGCTTTACCAAAAAAGTTTTTTTCATTGATTGATTTGAGTTATTCGTAATGTTATTTTTCATTAGTGAAAATTTTCACAAATACATATTTTGGTGTCTTGAACTACTGAAAAAAAGAAAACCACAATTATGTCTCAATGTTAAAATGCGTTATGCGCTACTTTGTTAATAAATTGAACACTGATGCCAAGTCAAATATTTTTAAAATTATTTTTATATAACTGTATCACAATCAATATACTCTTGATTGTGATACAGTTATATCCTGCTCAGATAAAATTTATTTTTTAACTCAAAAACGATTAAAAACTCACTTTGCGAGTCGTATTTCAAAATCGTTTTTTTTTCAAATGGCTGATTTTATACTTTTGAAGCACAATATATTAACTACTGTATATAAATAATATTATTATAATTATTATTATATTATTATTATTATTAATAATATATTTTGTTTCCTCAACTATTTCAGAATGAAACCTTTTATTGGAAAACACAATAACTATAATACTAATCTCGAAAACAATGTACATTACACCATTAAGAAATCTATAAGATACAAGAAAATTCACCAAACACACTATTGGTGTTTTATCCATTTTAAACTGATTTGATTTTAGGAATCAATTAGTTTATTGAAAATTATTTCAAAGATAAAATTAATCTTTTCCAGAATATCGGAATGGTTGGCTGATTCGGACCACGACAAAATCATTTGCAGTTTATGCAGCGACCAGCACGGAGAAACAAGAATGGATGGCACACATAAACAAATGTATTGAGGATCTGTTGCGGAAGAGCGGAAAGAAGCCGGTGGTGCATCATGCGGCGGTCTGGGTTCCCGATAATGAAGCCAATATTTGCATGCATTGTAAAAAAACACAGTTCACAATGATTGTACGGCGGGTGAGTCACTTTTGATAAAAAGAGAGAACTTCTTGAGAGTATTCCTATATAGAATTCATGTGTACATTTTATTTACATTTTCATCCAATTTTTATAATTGAGTTGAAAAGTATATTATTTCTTTTAATTAAGATCTATTCGTCGATTTTTGAAATAGTCATTAAATTTAAAAATTTCAAAAGTAAACAAACTAATGTTTACTTTTGAAATTGCGAAATTATTATAATTTTCGCCTTAGTCTTGCACATAGGCAACATTATATCTTTCTTATATTATAATAGTCATTGTTCACTTGCACAAATACTAATTGTATCGAAGAGATATGCGATATGTGCACTTCATAAAATGTCAGTTAATTTCCGATTTTCAACAAATTGGTCAAATTTTCATATATAGTAGAAGCTCTTTTTTCACGCTTCTTAGATGAAAAATTGAGACCCAATCCCAGTTTCAAATTTCGGTATTTTCGTATCTAATTGTTATTTATGAAATGTGATCCTGATATTGATGTTATGTATAGTTAACATGAATCATTGTAAAAATTAACTATTTTTATTAGAATATTGAATAATATAATAGTTATTTAACCAACGTGTGAGAAAAATGAACCATAATTAAACTCTAGAAAACTAGAAAACGAATGAAATAAGTTTTCTAATAGATACGAGTATTTAATTATGTGTTTATCCAACCAGTTTTTTTGCAAAATTTTATACAATTCGCATATTTATTAGCTATTTTTCCGCGAAATATGAAGTAAAGAATAAAAAGGCAACCCAGTACTAAATTAAGGTCTAAACACATACAATTAAGGGAAGCACTTGTCAAGTGAATAGAATTTTTTGTCTCAATTTTTCAATGTTATCCCGGAAATAGAGCACCAACCACTGACTGTTTCTTCGAAATCCATTGGGAAATTAAAAGCTTTAATAAATGAAGGAATTTCCAAATTAACTAATCTAGAGGATTTAAATTTAAAAATAAATCACGACAAAACAAAATATCAACTTTTTTCAGCCAAGAGAAATTATCCTAAAATTGAAGTCAGAATCGATATTAATAAAGTAATAGAAGAGATTAAAGAATTTAAGTATTTAGGTGTTACTATCGATGATAAACTTAGTTTTCATGGTCATTTTAATTATATAAAAAACACAATCGAAAGAAGATTATTGTCTATAAGACTGATATTGATGGTACTTATGGTGGACACCCAAAGACAGTTTTTAGCATAACAAAAGCACTAGTGTTTTCAAACAATTTTAATGGAGGTAATATTTGTATGAGCAGTAATAAAAGCAATTTGAAAGTGAAATGGAACAAAATCCCGATTGCAATGAGAAATGTTGTAGTGGTTTTGTTTTAAAAAGTTTTAAACTTTTATAATAAATGTTATAATAATTTACTGGAACCCAGAATAGAAAGCCAGGATAATTTTAAATTGATTTAATAATTTCTTTCTAATGTCATGATTTCTTTTTAAAGCATCATTGTCGAAATTGTGGGGCTGTGGTTTGCGGGCCGTGTTCATCGAAAAAATTCCTGTTGCCACAGCAGAGTTCCAAGCCGCTGCGCGTTTGTTTGGACTGTTATGATTCTTTAAGCCAATTCAAAACAGAAAAGGTAATAAAATATTGGACATGATTTTACTTTAAATAATAAAATATCTTAAAAATTAATTTCTGTTACAGACGAAAGATTCAGAAAAACCTGCAAATATGGGACCAACGTCTAGTAATAATATCAATAATGACTCCGTAAATGCTGACAGCTCCGGGGAAGATGATTCAGATGACGAGGAGGATAATAAGGAGACCCATCATGAGGTATAAATTTGTAATTTTTAAAATTAAACTAGTATTATTTAATTATTTTAAAAATTATGTATCATGGCAGTACGAGAATGGGGATAACAACCATGTTTAAATCATTCCAATACAAGATTATGATAAATTTTCAATGTAAATCCTATGTGAGTGATAGAACAGGAGTGCAGATTTTGAGAAAAACGTTTTTGCAGTGGAATTGATTCAACTAAACAATGATCATTGAGCATTACTAATTAAGCTTTTAAAATTTTCTGCATTGCTTTTCAAATTTTAGTACCATAACCTTAAATTTAGTAATATAATAATTTTAAAATACGATTTGAAGTTTATTTAACGAGTTTGTGTTTGTTTGATGTTATTTTAACAAGAATTTAATTTGTAAAAGTAATCATTCAAATTGCAAAACTCATCGATAGGAAAAATCAATTTGACCCCCGATTTCTTAGTTTTACTGTTGTACAATAAATATTAGAACTGATATTTATGTTAAACTCTTTTACAAATAAGAGGTTTTATTTTGGTATATGAAAAATCAAGTATTTAAAAATATGATTTTATTTCACGGTAAAGAGAAATGTCTATCATTAAATAAAATCAGAATTTCAGCCAAATAACCGCCACTACACTGCCTGAAGGATTACATTCTTTTCATAAATTTTCCAATATGGGGCTATATTTTGATCAATTGACAATAATCGTGTATTTTATAGTTATCCTAAACATATCTGAATCTGAATGGACATAAATCCATTGATACCCATATTGGTTACATTCTCAAGGCATATAGTCAGTCGTCCATATATTTCCAAAATAGTTAGTATGTCTGTCCAGTTTGACTCTAGGAATATCTTCATCAGTTCAATACCGTCCTTAGTGGTCTAAACATTGATTACAATGAATTACTAAATTAGTTTTGCAATTACGATAATAATAAGGGTGTTCCGTTTAAAATGCGGCGCCGAAATTTGTCTGTTTAGGCAAATTGCAAATAACTGTAATATATTTTAAATGTTCGATGTTTGGCTAATAAGACATGATAATAAAATAAATAGACTATCTATTTGATTTTATTCGATAAAAATCTGTCTACCCCTTATTAAGAACCAATCGTTTGAATTTAAGCAAGGGTGGCGTTCCATTTAGAATGCACTGTACATTCTTTATACTATATTTTTAAAATAAACAATAGTATTTATTTTTTATGTAAATTTAGAATACAACATTCAAAATTTGTTTTCAATTGTGAAATATTCTTTAAAAATAAAATAATTAGTATTATATTTAACAATTCAATAAAAATGTGCCCAATAAAAATTGTTAAAATTTTAATAAATTGTCATCAAAAGACATAGCACACGGGCGTTTATATAGCCTTTCTTTAAGAAAATCCACCAGTAAAGGATCATTTTATTATGGTGTTTATTTACCCATTTGTATCTTAAAACATTTTTTATTATCAAAATGAATCCTCTTATTGGAAAAACCTTTATTAATATATTTTTTATGAACACCGAATTATAACTTGTATGCTTTTTTCAGCCGACATTTTATGGGGATGCTGATAAAATTGAAGACAAATGAGACCAGCGAATTGTTCGCGGCCCGAAGCCGAGAAAGAAAAAGCCACAACCGCAGGGTTATGGAGGTGGTGGAGGAATTCAATACGCCAAAAAGGGCCTATAATCATATTTAATACAAATATTTTTAACTGCTACACACATTTTCATATTCTTTATGGAAATTATTATTTTAAAATTTACATACACAGCTACAAAAATCTATTACACACTAGATCAACAATTCAATATCTAAAATATCAATAAGAGAACAAACGAAAAGCTGGGATTTAGTGTAAATTGTATTATAAAAATTAAATATCCTAAAACACACACTGTTTGAAAAACTGCTGAAATTAACACTAGCTAAATAGAAAAAATTATTTTTTATTTGTTTTATACTACTAACTAATTTTCTTTTTATTATTCTTCTAAGTATATTATTGAGATAATATTTTTATTTACTGTTTTAATATATATCTGTAGTGTTTCATTAAAAATAATTGAGAATTTTATACACACTGTTTACTTTTTATTCTAAAAACCGTAGTTTTAAACATCAAGGATCGTCGAAAATAAAATGCATATATTTTAATAATAGAATAAAAAAAACCATCATTGTGAATTGATAAATTTTTATTGAAACAAAAAAATGTTACATATTTTCATAATAAAATTTGAAAAGATTATCAAAAAAGTGCATACTCCTTTATAGCGGATAAAATAATAGTACCGATTAAATGAAGGATGAAAAAGAACTAACTTTTAATTGCCTTTAAAATTCATTCCCGTCGAAAAGAGCAGCAGTTGCTGTTTTTTCTTGTTTTTTTTTCCTGTCTCTCCTTTCACCATTTTCTTGGCTATATTTCGATTGATTTTGGGCTCGTCATCGATTGTATTTGGAGCTGATTTGAAGCTGGCCTTAAAATTCTGAGGACATTTCTCCATCGCATCATTCACTGGTTCATCCTCTAGCTCAATTGTGTCCAGCAGATATGGAAAATGGGCATCCATTCTGGCATCTTTCTTAGACGATTTCGGATTAGGTGACAATGGTGAGGCATGCTTTGAAGATATTGGAATCTCTAATGTTGGCCACAATTCCGTTTTAATTTGTTCAGAGCTTAACATCTAAAATAAAAAATTAGGAAAGAACATGTAAATTTTTTTATGAAAAGCCATAATTTAAATTAATCTACTGCTTTTTCCAAGTTTTAATAATTATTTATGCAACAGAGCACTGAAACGAAATTTTACCGACCATGAGCTCTCGAAAGAACAGAAGTGGGAAGCAGTATAAGTAAAGACTGAGCATAAAATAAAATCGGTCGAATTCATCGAAGAAATGAGCAGAGTATTAGAAAAAATCAGATAAATTGAAACTCTTTTTTTTATTTAATATGTATTTTCAATTAATTAAACTATTTAAATATTGGGTAATACGCTGTTCCATTTCTTTATCTGGAAAAGTCGTTTTGGAGGATCACTAGAGGTAGGAAAATATTTGAAAATACTAAATGGTGAAAATAGATTTCTTAATGAATATTAATTTTAATCAATTTTATAGATAATTTTCAAATTTGGTCCCTAATTTTTATCAATTTGATGAGAAAGAATTGAAAGAATTCTTTAAAGCACTTGCACTATAAAATATTTTTGACCATGGGATATTGCAAGCGAAACATGGTCTACAACAAAATCTGACGAAGAAGCACTCTGCGTATTTGAGCGAAAAATATTGCGTTGTATATATGGACCAGTTCAGGATGATGGAATATGGCGTAGGAGATACCACAATGAGTTGTATACCCTATACGAATATCCGAACGTGGTCACTGAATTCAAAGTCAACAGGCTGAGATACACATGCGATGTTATACGAGCGGACAACAATTACCCCCCAAAACAAGTGCTTCCATCTACCCCAGGGGGAACGCGTAGACCGGGATGGCCAAGAGATGGAAGGATTGTGTGGATGACGATGGGAGGGACCTGGGTTTGAATGGTTGGGGGAGCAAGGCCAGTGACCGCGCTGAATGGAGGAGAAGGCCCGACAAGGGCTGTAACGCCAACGAAGAAGAAATATTGGTACCGTAATAATTCACGTGACTAAAAAGCATAAAATATTATTTATTATTAAACAAATAACTATACCTTGGCAAACGACAACTCTGGCTTATTTGATTCAAGTGAAGATGATGGCTGATCTTCAATAGCTCCATCAAAAACCTAAAACAAAATATTAATTTAATATAAAACTTAGTCTCGATATAAATATCTTACAAATGGAAAGAGTTGCTTTGACTCCAGATGAATATCAATGTTGTCTGACATCATTTTCCCCATTTTTCGGTCAAACACTTTATTGATGTGTTTCTCTCTTAAATCTTCATCGTGTCTTTTCTTCTGCCTTCTCTTTTTCCGTTGATTAATTTCCTCTGCAAACTGTTCCTGAACCTCCTTTGAAATCAAGCCGTCTTCAAATTTAATTTCCGCAATGGTGAAAGTGCAAGTCAACGGCAAATTGTTGAGATATTTCAATTTCTTTCTCAGTTCTTCGGACATAGAGAAAACTTCACATTGCAAAATCTCACCCGAAATGGTACGAGGACACAGACTGATCTCACCAAACTGAGCTTGCAACATTTTAATATTCAATGAGTGCAAAAACAAATATTGGCCATCGAGAGATTGGTAAAAGAAGACATAATCATTTTGGTTTAAATTAATTAGGTCTAAACTTTCTTCAAGAAGGGCAATTTCAGTTTTGAGTCCCTGACTTTCCAACAATTGATTTCGTCGTTCTTGTAATAAATTTTGTGCTTGTTCAATGAAAACAGATTCTGGGCAGCCATCGACCAATTGTTGACTCAATTCTATGTTTTCCCTCTCAATGATAGAAGAAATTTCTTCCCGATTTGCCAAAATTAATTTCGACCAATTCGATTTATCGGGATTTACATCCGTAAAATGCGGGAAATCAGTATCTGCCTTCATTTCATCGTCCACTCTCTTCACCAGCGTTGAACCAACTTGTCTGTACATAAGATGGAAGTAAACGGTCTCCTTTACTTGATAAGCATGATACGGCCAGGACTCGGTGCTCTTTAAATCCTTGATCTGAATAGGATCGTAACAAATGGGACACTTTCTCCACTCTTTGTCCGACAATGCCAAGTAATGTAAAATACAAGGCCAGCAGTAAACGTGCCCACACTATATTCAATAAAAAAGAGAACAAATTACATCTTTCATGATGATTTCATGTAAAAAAAATCGTACTTTGGTCATCCTGGAGGCGATTGGAGGATATAAACATATTGGACACTTTGGCTCTTCTGAATTTCGAATGATGACCTGCTCTATTTGCTCCCAATTAACCAAATTGTCTGGACAAATTATATGACTCTTGTAGTTTGGGCCTTCCTTTACAATGAATTGACAGCTGGAAAAGATTATATTAAGAAATATCTTAATAAGGAATAATATTTATATATTTTAGTTCCAGAGTAAAAAAATCAAATAAACATATATTTGAAATCAAATTTAAAATTATATTTACATTATTCGAAGGAGTAATATTAACATTTCAATCGTCAAAGTAAGCACGAAATACGTTACTTTGCACCACTGAATGCTGTAATAATTTCATTTCAACACTCTTTTTGGAAGAAGAATCACTTATTTTCAAAGTAAAAGTGAAAATGACATAATTGTCAAAGGGATGCTTGATTTAATTTTGATTAATATATATGATTGTCATTTCCAATGATTACTAGATGACATACTTTAATTGCGATTTTTTGCTATTATTTTTGCTCAGAATGTAAAATATTGTTCAACATTGTATTGAAATTGGACTTTTCAGCATCTCGGAAGAATTGCGCCCCTCGGTGCCCTCGGGTCGACAAAATTTCTTCCTCGGATGCTGAAAACTAAGCAATTTCAATACAATGTTGAAAATAACTATTTACTGTATTAATTAATACGGAATCGACAGTGGGGTGATGGTAGCACCGGTATTGTATAAGTCGAGCTGATAAAGTTAAAACTTTTCCAAAATAGGGCGGCGAAGTATCACTAATGCCGCACACTAATTTCACAAACAAATTTCATTTTCATAAGGATTATATAAAACTGAAATGTTTTTAGTTCAATTTTCTTCTTTTAGATTCTAATAAGTATAGCACTTACTTGGCTTGAATAAAGTGTTCCTTGTTGAAACTCTTGGACTGAGTAAATTTCTTTTTATTTCCCCCTTTACCAAGTGTTTTGAATGACTCATTACTTCTGGGCGCATAGTGGAAGTTGAGCAGATGATTTAGGTTCTGCTTTTTGCTTCCAGGAACTAGCACTGAGTTAAGTTCCGGTTCAAAATAGAAATCCTCATCCTCCTCCTCTAGTCCGGCGCCCGACGAATTTGACTGATGGTCCGCGGTGCCGAACGAAGTCGAAGCCGTAAAATTCTTGACATTGCCCCTCGCTCTCTTATCATAGTTGCTCCGTTGGTGTTGTACTTGTTGATTGTGATTCTTGTGACCATTGTCGTTGCCGGATTCTCGACGACGACCGTTTCGGGGCCACTGTTTATTATCTAAGGTGAAAACAAGCATTATATAATATAAAACACAACAAATTGTAGTGCGTATTAAAAATACCTTTCTTCGAGTCTTGTTGTTTACTTATTGCCCCCAACGACAATCTCGAATTGAATTTGTCCATTTTGGACCAAGTTTTCGTTCTTAAAATTAAAACTAAACTTAGAGTAAGATGTTGTATCGCCGAAACGATGGGCTGGTCCTCCGTACGGAGCGGTCAGTCGATTTTCTTTTAGAAACATCTTCAATTTGCCATTTTGTACAAAAACAATTGAAGAAAAAATGTGTCACACAAAATTTCTTTTTATCGGAGTTTAGAATGCGAGTTTTGATAAACGAATCGAACGATGAGGTGGAGCAGACAGTTCTGAACACTGTCCACTGAATTAGGGAGACGGAACTCGGTTTTTCCGCGAGTAAAGCGAAAAGAAAAATCGCCACACAAAAACAACTTACGTTTTCCTCACAAGTGACAGTACCACCCAGTGGGTATTCAATGTCACTGGGTTGTGAGTCACGCCCTGTCAACTGTGACAGTAAAATTTGAACTTTTAAGAAGAAAAATTATGGCTAAGAAAACTTACGATTTACTCTTTAAACTGTTGTTAATTGGGGACTCTGGAGTAGGAAAAACATGTATCCTGTTTCGGTTCTCCGATGACGCATTTACATCCACCTTTATTTCGACAATTGGTAAATATTCCGTGTTCGAGAACTTATTTTTTGGCGTAGAAAATTAAAAGTGGTGATAAGACTTTGTTTCTCTGTATTTTTGTGCTTTTCCAATCGACATTTAATCAAATGCATTCTCGATTCCAGGGATTGATTTCAAAATAAAGACCGTCGAGCTGAGAAAAAAGAAAATCAAACTACAGATATGGGATACAGGTAAAGTCATTGGAAAAACTTTTAACTATTTCAGTATTATTACTAATATACTCTAATTTCAGCTGGACAGGAGCGATTCCACACAATCACAACTTCTTATTATCGGGGCGCGATGGGTATTATGCTGGTTTACGATATAACAAATGAGAAGAGTTTTGAAAATATCGTGAAATGGTTAAGAAATATAGATGAGGTAAAAATATATAATGCTAATTTAAAGTAAATACCCAAATTGATTGATTAATCATTTTAGCACGCAAATGAGGATGTGGAGAAGATGATTTTGGGCAACAAATGTGACATGCTGGAGAAGAGAGTGGTTTCGAAGGAGCGCGGTGAAGCGATTGCCCGAGAACACGGAATAAAATTCATGGAAACCTCCGCTAAATCAAATATTAATATCGAAAAAGCATTCTGTGAATTAGCCGAAGCCATCTTAGATAAAATATCCAACAATGAAGCCTCAGAAAATGTAGATCGCGTCGTTATTGATAGAAAGGGACAGGAAAAGCAGCCCGCCTATCGAAACTGCTGTGCATAATGATATTAAAAGTAAAGTAGACAATACATAAAGTTTGCTACAAAAAGGAGAGCTACACAACTCTGCATTTTGTGGAAATAATTTGAATATTCAAAATTTTATACGTCTTTACTTGTAAGCCAACAAATATACATTCTTATTTTGACTCTTTGCTGAACAAAAGGAACAACCGGATTGATTGAATAGAAAGTGTTGTTACCTTTACTTAGAGCAAATTGTTATTACGGCAAATTATCGCGCTTATGTCCCTGTAAAATATTAATATTGCAAAAAGTGTATACATTTACAAACACGAAATCATTGTCTCATCGACACACAATTGTCCTACCAAATCCATTATTTTATACAATTATTACTACACCCGTTCCCATTGTCTAGGACTTTTTTTATATTATTATGCCAATAAATGTTTTATAACTATTAGCAAAAACAAATTCTATACCGTTCAAAGTAAATTAATTGTAAAAAACCTAAATAAAGTCGCTTTTCTTTTATATGGAATATCAATAATTGAATTATATCTGTTCGGTGGAACAGTTATAACTGGTCTAGGTGTTATTAATTGATTAATAAAATAATACTCCGAAAACAAATAGTCATGAAAAGTCTAAGCCCGTTGGTTTAGACTCCCCATGTTCCTTACAGGAATTGAAAGATGCAACGAGATTTATTTTCTATGAACGCTCAGCCAAAAAAGCCCAACCCCTTATATATCACTTATGATTGAAGGAACAAAAACAATATCGTTAAAAGAAAATAGGTAGAAACTTGAATCAGAAGAGGAAGCATGAAATAGATTGAATATTTAAAAGAAAATTAAGTAGAGTATAAGAGTAAAAATTCCGTAAATTGAACCCTTCTAATTGAATAATTAAATTATTCCAATATTAAGATTGGAGAATATCTGACTGACCAATCCAGGATCTCGTTACATATATCCAGAGAATATTAAATTAGAATGATGATTGCCGGCTGGTCGGGAGCGCTGA